>CAUYLG010076253.1:0-71426 GCA_963573385.1 Cacajao melanocephalus
GCATTCTAGCCTGGGCAGTAGAACAAGAATCCTGTTCTCTCTCCCTCTTTTTCTTCCTCTTTCTTTCTCTCATACATTCTTTTTCTTTCTTTCTTTCACTCTCACTTTCTTTCCTCTCTTTTTCTTTCTTTAAAAAAAAAAGAAAAAAAAAAGAAAACATGGTATTTATACACCATGGAATAATACTCAGCCATAAAAAAAGAACAAAATAATGCCTTTTGCAGCAACTTGGATGGAGCTGGAGGCCATTATTCCAAGTGAAGTAACTCAGGAATGGAAAACCAAATACTGTATGTTTTCATTTATAAGTAGGAGCTAAGCTATGTGTACACAAAGGTATACAGAGTGATTTAATCAACTATGGAGACTCAAAATGGGGAGGATGGGAGAGAGCAAGGAATAAAAAAATACATACTGGGTACAACGTACACTACTCAGGTGACGAGTGGGCTCAAATCTTGGACTTCACCACTACACAATTCATCTATGTAACCAAAAACTACTTGTATTCCAAAAGTGATTGAAATAAGAAAAATATTTTTAAAAAATTATTACACACTCATATGATTAAATACCATGAAGCTGTATATGCATAAATGCTGCTATCATGCATGCATTGTCAAAGGGCCAAACATTTGTTCCTGGGAGGTTAAAAAAAAAACAGCTATTGGCTAGGCGCAGTGGTTCACGCCTGTAATCCCAGCACTTTGGGATGCTGAGGCAAGCTGATCATGAGGTCAAGAGATTGAGACCATCCTGGCCAACATGATGAAACCTCATCTCTACTAAAAATACAAAAATTAGCCGGGCGTGGTGGCGGGCACCTATAATCCCAGCCACTCAGGAGGCTGAGGCAGGAGAATTGCTTGAACCTAGGAGGTAGATGCTGCAGTTAGCTAAGATCATGCCACTGTACTCCAACCTGGCAACAGATTGAGACTCCATCTCAAAAACAAAACAAAACAAAGCAAAAAACAGCTATCACAATTATTTGCAGCCTTCCAAAGGACCTCAAAATATAAACAGATACACAATATATCTGTGGTATTAATATTTCATGGTGGTATTCAAAAGGCTCCTATGGGAGCAGTAATGAAGAGAGGGTAGGGAGACACTGCTGTAGAATCATTCCCGACAGGAACAGATGCAGAGGACGGAGTGCTGAATAAGAAAAGCAGATTACAGAGGTGCAATAAGACTTTGGTAAAATGCATGCACACAAACACAATACACACACACACACACACACACAGAGTGATACATTTATATCACTGGAAAACATGGAAACCATAATTGTAGGAGGATTCTTTCAATAGCGGGGTTGTAGATTTTTATTTTCTTCTCACTTATCTGTGTTCTCTAAAGTTGCTATGCTAAATACATTCCTTATGAGCAAAACAATTCCACGTGCGTGTTTCTAAGAGTCAGGTCACTGCGTTACTCTGGTGTTCTGCCAAAGGAATATACAGGTAGCCCTTAATGTTTGCTACTTCATCCTTTATCTTTCTTGCTATCAATAAGCTTTTGTCTTGCCACCTCAGGACACTCAAGTTAACGGTAAGGATCTGCTCTGACACCCACAGCTTTAAGCTCAAGATGACCTACCTGGAACCTAAACTGCCTGAAGCTCTGCAACCAGTTTTCAGGGAACCTGAGAGAACGGAACAGGCTTTCCTACCTGCCGCCTTTCTCACTCTGTACTGCTGTGCTCCTCTCTTCACTGGCTCCCTGAGCAGTCCCAACTTCTTTTCAGCTGGCTTCACTAGGCTTAAGCTTTTCTAAGCCACCACACCATGTGTCTATTTCCTGGGCTTCCTCCTTCTGCAAGGCTGGCCACAGGTAAACATGAGATTTCTGTGTTCTCTTCATGATCTTTAATCTTTGGTTGTGGTAGTCAGCTTCTAAAATGGTCCCCAATGATTGGCGCCTTCTAGTATCCATGCTTTTGGGTAGTCTCCTCCCACACTGAATGTGCACTACTCTGTGTAACCAGTAGAGAATGATGAAGGTAGCAGTTCATAACTTTCTAGATGAGGTTAAGGATTAGCAGACTAGGAGCAAGGATGTTGCACATCCCACCTGGCCTTTTTTTTTTTTTTGAGACTGGGTCTCACTCCAACAACTACACTGGAGTACAGTAGCACAGTCATGGCTCACTGCAGCCTCAACCTCCTGGGCTCAAGTGACCATCCCACCTCAGTCTCCTGAGTAGCTGGGACTACAGGCGTGTGCTACCATGCCCAACTAATTTTTGGAATTTTAGTAGAGACTCAGTTTCGCCATGTTACCCAGGTTGGTCTTGATCTCCTGGGCTTAAGTGATCCCCCCACCTCAGCCGTTTTAGGTGCTCGGATTACAGGTGTGAGCCACCATGCCTGGCCGCCACCTGCCCTCTTTGACTGCCTGCCTTGAGGAAGGCCAGTCACTGCGTCAGGAGGACACTCAAGCAGCCTTGTGGAGAGGCCCATGTGGAGAGGAACGAAGGCCTCCTGCCCACAGCCAGCACCAGGGAGTGAGCCACTTTGTAAGTCCAACCTCCAGCGCTAGCCAACCTGACTGCAATGCCATGACAGACAGTGAACCAGAGCCACCCGGCCAAGCTACTTCTCAATTCCTGACCTCTAGAAACATTTTAAGATAATAAATATTTATTGCTGTTTTAAGCCACTAGGTTTTGGAATAATTTGTTATGCAGTCATAGACAATGAATACATTTTAGAATTCCATTATTCCATACTAGGTGAAATAGACAAAATTTAAAATAGAAGCAATTCACAAACATTTAACATTCCTGCTAAGTTTTTCTGATCTGTTCCTTGGACTAAACTTCCTCACTTTTTACTGAACCATTTTTCTGGATGATTTTAATAACCAAATATCCTTCAGCAAGGGTTGAGTGTGTCTAGTTGGGCCCACCTACAGTTTTAGCCTCTTAGACTCTTCAACTCTAGAAGTCCTATTTTCCAGCAAGTGGGTCAGTAGGTACAAATCAGGAGACCAAGGGGACATTTCCTCAAAGTTCCTAAAATGTCACCGATCCCTTCTGGGCTAAATTCCATAACACTGTATAAACTGCAATGAATTTTTAAAAACCATGATTAGGTGCATTTTAAAGTACTGCAAGTTTGTTTTCAACTTAATTTGACCCACTTCTTTTTTTTTTTAAGTATGATCATCTTAACTCAGTTCTACATTTTCCCTTTAGTTCTAATGGTCTTTGATTGTTGTTAATATTTGCAGTTGTTGACTCTGGCTTTTATTTGTTTTAGCTGCTTTTCAGGGTCTTAAGAAAGCAAAATTTTTTGTCCATATTGAATTGACTATAATATTTTAAGATTCTTGTAAACATTGCTCACATTAGCCCATTTGTTGTTTTAACAGGTCTTAAGTTGTTTCAGCTGTTTTTCAGTTAAATATTTTAATTTTTAAAAAGTTTCTGATGTTATAGCATTTTAAGAATGCAATTACATTTATTTCAAGGCTCTCACATTCATAACTGTTTTTAACATTTTAATAACTTAGTTATTAAATAAATCTATTCTTGGAATATGATTTCAAAATACTACAGGGAGGGGAAAACAATTTTAAAAGGTTTTGTTAATCTTATGTTTTGAAAAAGAAGGTCAACACTAAAGCTTTTTTTTTTTTTTGGAGATGGCATCTCACTCTGTCACCCAGGCTGGAGTGCAATGGCATGATCTTGGCTCACTGCAACCTCTGCCTCCTCGGTTCAAGCTATTCTTCCGTCTTAGCCTCCCAAGTAGCTGGGATTACAGCACTCACCACCACGCCCAGCTAATTTTTGTATTTTTAGTACAGATGGGGTTTCACCATGTTGGCCAGGCTGGTCTTGAACTCCTGACCTCAGGTTATTTGCCTGCCTTGGCCTCCCAAAGCTCTGGGATTACAGGAGTGAGCCACCAAGCCTGGCCTAACACAAACGTTTTACAGAGGGAGTACATGAAGCTGCAAAAGATCTTGGTTCCGGCTCTGGTTATCTCAGTTATAACTAGCACATCACTGAGTCAGTCATTTCACCTCTGCTAGTCTCAGCTGATACATCTGTAAAACAGATAATCATGTATTTTGGGTCAACTTTAGAAGGTTACCGGGCAGCCGTTATGACAGCAGTTCTAATCTTCACAATATACTCTTATTTAAATGTTTTAAAGTTTATTTTCAAAACAAATTTTATTTTGCCATGGAATATGGAAAAGCTATATCACTTTCCATGTTATAGTAAAATAAATACAAAAGAAAATGAAACAATGTTATTAAATTCTAGCTAGACAAAATTGAAGACTAGCTCAATTTGAGAACTATTAAAAATATCACTAGCATAACATCTTCCTTGACGTTAAAAAAAAAAAAAAAGCATGCAGTCTGAGGTTGAAAGAGAACTCAAAAAGGAATGACTTTCTCATTCTAGGATCCAGTGTTATTTGATGAGGTTTATTAGTTCCACCAAAATCAAGGGGCAAGCAGTGTAAGTCCCACACTTTTTGAAAAAACTGTTGTGAGGAAAGGTATGGATGGAGCAAAAAGTTTGATCACTTGTCAGGAACAGACTTTCTTGGGCTATTTACATCTTTTTTTCCCCCACATGTTGTCTGTTTCTTTGCCAATCCAAGGTGGGCTGCATTGTATGAAAATGCCAAAAACGTGAGGTGACCTATTTTAAATCTTAGTAACATCAGGAACCTTTAGGAGAAGGAAATAATTTGTGATCCAAAGGAGAGTTCAGCTTGCTGGAAGCTGCTATCCCCATGGAAAAAGGAAGATGGACCTGCTCGTGGGAAGGGGAGTTGCTGTAATGCAGAGATGTTCAGAAGATGGCAAATAACTTTGAGGTTGTTTTAGTCTAGATTAACTTGTGGTCTTTAGTACATTGCAAATATACAAAGACATTTTATGAGCTTACAACTTATACAAAATGTAAGGCATTATGGAATTGGCCCACTTAACAGTGAAGTGGTTATCATGAGTGATTACAGATGATCCTCGCACAGTTCACCCTGATGGGGGAAGATGACTCATTCAAAGGCCAACTTTGGGAAGCAGGAGTTCACCTGGGGGTGACCTAGTAGACTCTTAGCTCAGTAAGCATAAATCTGAGTCAGCATTTCTCTAAGCATATTCTCAAGAATGTTAGTGCCAAGGGATCTCTCTAACAGCAACAACAAAAAACTTAAAAATGGTTCTATGACCCTTTTGCTGGAGTCCAGTTACTATACCTTCCTTTCGAAGATTTATAATTCATGTAGGTATAGTAAGAGCTCTGAGAACTCCTGTAAATAAAGAATTTGCTTACGTTTGCTTAACCACATGTTTGTAACACTTGGCCAAATAAACCATTAATAGCCTAGAAACACTCATATTCAGGGCCATCCTTACTTCTAACAGGGCAGCACCACCAACAGGGCAACTCAAATCAGAACAAAGAAAAACACTGAATAAGACACTGTGTTCTATTTTCTTAAATACTTTAAGGAAGAGTGGATTTATCTGGAATTAGAGTATTTGCTGAAGATTTCAAAATGGATTTTTGGACATTTCAAAGAGATTTCAGAATCCTTGTTTGATGTCAGCATTGTAGTGTTCCCTGTTTCCTTGATTAGACATAGCAGGAGTGTCCTAAGGTGATCAGTTCTGATCCTGGTGTGCTGGAAATAGGCCTGGAACAAATGTGATCAAATGAGATCACTTAAGTATTTTGCAAGCACCAATGTCCAGCACAAGTCTAAACTGTTACTTCCAGGAGATCTGGTCCTAATTCAGGTTCTACCATTAACCAACATTATGACCTAGGCCATGATCACCCCCATTTTGAAGATAAGGAAACTGAAACTCAGAGAAATAAAACAAATGATCCAAAGCTAAACCCCAAGCTAGGAGAATCACACTGCACCCAGGGCTCCAGCTCTTAGCTCAGTGCTCTCTCCACTGCTGTACTCTGCCTCCCCAGCCCTCTTGCCTCTCAGGTTCACACTTGGCATCGTCTGACTCTTCTCCAGGTAACCTGGGTGTCTGCACTCCTTTTGTTCTAAGTCTTAGATTCATTGCTCCTGCTCCCTCTAGGATCTTGATTCCAGTCATTTTAAACACAGAATGAAATGATCCATTGTGGTTCTGGCCTTTCTGATTGCTAATGGGCTGAGCCCCAACCTCAGCTACAGGCCCCTGGTTGGCTCTGTGTTTGTGTTGGTCTGAATCACCTTAACAACTCTTGACCCATCAATGACTCCATGGCCAAACCCTGAGTGACTCCAAGAGGCTTTAGCCTTTCCCATTAGGATACTTACTCCAGGAGCTTTTACATTGGGCTAGGAACTTAATGACCAAAGGACAAATAGTGGCTTCTTCCCATTAATATTCCTTCTCTCACTGTGGCCAAGGAACAAACATCCCAGGTATAGAAAACACCAAACTAACTCCGCTTCAAACCATGCTCCCCCCCCATGCCTACTGCCCCTCCCTGGCTCTCTGTCTGTCTCCACCCCTGACCTCCTCAGCCTTCATTCTGGTGGTCATCCATGCTGCCTTTGTCCTAGTCCATGTTAACTCTGGAGGCTCAGTCATCTTGAATCTGTGTCTTCCCAAATTCACTGCCTTATCTCTGGCTTATGGCGTGCCTCCTGGGAAAGAACTGGGACTGTTTTTCATGAACTTCCCCTACCGGTGGCCCAAGCAGATTAGGAACACGTAACTCCATGCTCCCTGAATCCTTCCTCTCTTCCCTACCACTCCCCAAAAGACACTGGTAAGTGGATGTTGGGCAAGAAGCACCTGCGCATTTAAGTTCTAAGCTCCACCGCTTCCTCTCTTAAACAGCAGTGAGGATCACAAGAGACACTGATACTTATTCAGCCCTGATCAAATACTAGGCATTTGCTAATCAAGCACATTAGGTAGTGTATCTCATTTAATGCCATGAGAATTCTGTGAAGGTAGGTACTATGAATTTCTCCATTTACAGATGTGGAAAATAAAGCTGGAAGAGGTTGAGTAATTTGCCAAATGTCAATACTTAGTGATGGATCCAGGATTTGAATCCAGACCATTCCCAGTCCTCAGCTATCCCACTATCCCCCTAACCCAGGCAGCCTCTTCCTTGGAATCATATGAAAAAATAAACTTTCCAAAGGGTACATTTTGCCATCTGACATGGTTTGACTCTGTGTCCCCAAACAAATCCCACCTTGAATTGTCATAATCCCCATGTTCACGGGAGGGACCCAGTGGGAGGTAACTGAATCATGGGGGCAGGTTTTTCCTGTGCTGTTCTCATGGTAGCTAATAAGTCTCATGAGATCTGATGGTTTTATAAAAGGGCAGTTCTCTTGCACAGGTTATCTTGCCTGCCGCCATGTAAGACATGCCTTTGCTCCTCCTTTGCCTTCTGCCACGACTGTGAGACCTCCTTAGCCATGAGTCCATTAAACCTCTTTGTACTTATAAATTACCAGCCTCAGGTATGTCTTTATTAGCAGGGTGGGAATGGACTAATATACCGCCTTCAAAAACATTCCATCCTGTGTACACAGAAATGGGTTCACAAAAGACAACACCCTTTTTCCTTTTATGGCTACTTCCCACTTCTAATGCTCTCCATCACAAATCTGTTTCAGAAGCGAAGGGAGTGGTGGCTTAGTCACTTGTATATCAACTATTTTAAACACCAATATCCAGCTCTGAAAAGTTTCCCTCAGCAGTTTATTCAGACTATCATACAAAGCAAACACTTAGGCAATCTAATCTGTCTAAACATTTATATCCCACCCAATCGTTTTAAAACTTTGGGTTCTGCCAACACTTTCTAAAGGACCTTGAAAAGCAGTTCCCATGGCTCATTTTGTGTCACATGAAAATATAAATGTCAGGATTGACAATGGTTTATTAGGTCTTACTGATAACTACAAAGCATAATACTTTGGTATTTTCCCAACATGGGCTCAGTCTCCAGATTTCAACCCTAACATCCATTATATTTGTGTTCTCAGAACTCCACTGAGATGCTTGGAACATAAATCTTCCAGCCAGACCCTGTTGTCTGTTGGGGGCCCAGCCTCTTCCTGGTCAGCTGCTGGAACTGAGGAAGCTCGTCCCCAGGTTCAGTTGTATCTAGGCCTCCAACCACTAAGAGCCAGGCCTGGAAGCACAATGGGTCCCTGTCCCTAGCAGCAATGGGCCTAGGGCCGGGATTTAGAAAACGCTATTTTAAACTTCAAGGATTAGCAATGACTCCCTTGTTCAAAGTGGTATCTGTCCTTGCTGTGAAGGAGGATGTAGATGCTTCAGTTTCAGGAGGTGGAGAGATTTAGGGAAATGGAACATAAGGAATAAAAGGTTCCCTGAATCCTTCCTCCCTTCCCTACCACTCTGCAAAACACTAGGTTGGGGTGTAGTACATTTAAGGAGTGAAAATGACACCTAGACCTCTGTAGAGTGACAGTTCTGTATCACCCTCAATAAAAGTAGACCTGTGCTTGGTTCACCAACTCCACAAAAGTGGGCCAATCATAATGCCTTGGGGATAACTTCAAGATTATAAAATAGGTGACTGAAGATGGAGGTCCCACCAGTATTGTCTTAATGTAACCCCTTGGTTGGAGCAGGGTGGTTAAGGTTTGTCAGTGTGTTTGTTTATTTTGAAAAGATGGGTTTAGTTTCAGATGTGCTTAATTGGAAGTAAAGTTGAGCTATTAAAGGGAGAGCTGTTTAGCAGAAGTTGGAGATGTGAGAAGGAAGACCAGAAGAAAGCGCAGGAAGGGCAACAGACATAATTTACTGTTTCGGCTGAATCAAGTAGTGTGTGACTTCAGTCATAGCCAAGAGCCTGTTTTGCAAGCAGATGTCCATACAGGCTAACAGGGATAACTTTGAAGTTATCTCTAACTCCTTACTCTGCTCATACCCAGTGAACCCAAAAGTCTTACTAAGATTTCCATGTTACCTCTACAATTTACACGTTACCTCTCATTCACCTTGACTTCTAGTTTGAAAGTCATCCTGCATTCACTTTTGAGGATGAGGTAATACACACACACACACACACACACACACACACACGGTCATTTGTTCTTAATCAGTATATTCTATTACTAAGAATGTACTAGAACAATTTTTTTGTGGTGGTGAAATACAATCTGATATTTTTTTTATAACCTGTGTTCCTCTTTCCCTAAATCTCTCCACCTCCTGAAACTGAAGTATCTACCTCCTCCTTCACAGCAAGGGCAGATACAACTTTGAACAAGGGAGTCATTGCTAATCCTTGAAGTTTAAAATAGTGTTTTCTAAATCCCTGGTCTAGGGACTTATCTGCAAACAAAAGTCTCCCAGTAACAATAATCAGGCTTTGTTCAAAAGAAAATAAAAAATATATTTGTTGGTCTGAAGGAAGCAGAGACTGGAGGACTGACCACAGAGGACACACCTGACCTCCTTTCCTGGATGCTTTGCTTCCCATTTGGAATTCTGGGAGAAGACTTCCCCTCTGTGTGCCCTATGTCAACCAGGGGTAGTCATGGTGGGGTAGAGAGGACAGTATCATGCAGGCTTTGAAATATCTCCCTGGTCTCCCACAGCCTAGAGAGGTGAACCAGGAGTTCATGCACGGCTTAGGGTTATAATAAAAGTGTGAAGGGGGTCTGTGGACAATGAGAAGTCCAGGTTTTGGGCAAGAAGGATACAGACTGGCTGGAAGCTAGGGCAGGACTGTCACCGGCTGCACAGTTAGAATCAGCCCTGAGCGCAGGTGAATGCAGGTGTATCAGCCAGAGATTAAGAGAGATGAAGGCAGGCAGCCCAGGCCACGCTGGAAGGACAAAGGGCACCTTTAGGATGCCAACAAAGACCCAGAGGGCAGAGAGTGTACTAACAGTCTTCCCTGTTACCACTGCCATTAACATACTCCTCATTGCAGAAGTCGTCCTTGGGGAGTGGGGGCAATAGGCAGAGAACCCAAGGTAGAAAATAGCCCTGGACCTTGAATTAACTATGAGCCTGAATCTTTACAAAAATTAACCCCAGAAGACTCTTTGAAACTAGGTAAGAGAGTGAAAGTATAAGAATGCTTGAAAGTGTAAGTTTATATTTTACTATCTTTGAAAATAGGATATAAGTTACATACGTTTAAAATAGAAATATTTTTAAGTAATGATTCTCTTTGAGTTGACTGCAGAAATTTAAAACCTACTTCAAGAGGTGTATTTACCATTCAAAATATCTAACCTGCACTATGGCACACGGCATCCAAGGTGTGGCGATACTTGGATCACAACTTTGTGATACAAATAATAAGATTATGCTGTAGGCATGGTTTCTCTGAAGATGAAAGCACAACTACTTTTCTCTTTTAAAATAAAAATGACTGGGTGTGGTGGCTCATACCTGTAATCCCAGCACTTTGGGAGGCCAAGGCAGGCAGATCACTTGAGGTCAGGAATTCGAGACCAGCCTGGCCAACACGGTGAAACTCCGTCTCTACTAAAAGTACAAAAATTAACCAGGGGTGGTGGTGTGTGCCTGTAATCCCAGCTACTCAGGAGGCTGAGGCAGGAGAGTTGCTTGAACCTGGGAGTTGGAGGTTGCAGTGAACCAAGATTGTGACACTGCACTCCAGCTGGGTGACAGAGCAAGACTTCATCTCAATAAAAATAAAACTAAAAATAAAATTTCTTATAGTAACTTATCAAAACTTATATTACCAGGCTGTTTCAAGATAAGTCCTTCCAGCTTAAATCAAACAAAAGAAAAAAATCAAGATATAATTCAACCTTTTTCTCAATAAACTGTAACTGTTATCAGACCTTTAAAAAGGGCTATAATCATGTGGCTAAAATGATCCTTTCTAACTCACTCAGAAACACTTCTTAGGATAAACATTCTCAAACTACCAAGAAAAGCCACAAAACTTTCAGCACATTTGTGTTCAAAGCCCCTCGGAAAAATTCCTCCAATAAAAGCCTTCCTATGCCTCATCATCTGTATTGGAGCATTGGAACTAATAAACCAAAATAATGATGGTTGTAATCTGCTTTTGTTAGTAGGAGCAGAGCCTGTGTTGTGCTTTTTCTAACTACCTAAGTCCTCGTTCTAATAGGAACAATTGATGCCAGTAATCATACCAGCAGTGGCATGAAAGCTACAGAGAGCTCCCAGCCGGTACAAACCTGCAGAGATGGAGGGCGCCCACTAGCCACAGCCAGAAGTCCACTGCTTTTGGGTAGGGGTAAGTATGAAAAATCAAAAAGTAAAAAATGACATGCTTCTCCTAGAAACGCTTTTATAAAAAGCAGACTCTCTCCTTCCCTTAAGGTAGTATTTTTAAGATTCTGAAATTGTCTATACATTAAAACTAATTTTACATAGGTAAACATGTGCTATGGTGGTTTGCTGCATCTATCAACCCATCACCTAAGTATTAAGCCCAGTATGCATTAGCTATTTGTCCTAATGCTTTCCCCCTCCCTCCCCCCAACAGGCTCCAGTGTGTGTTATTTCCCAAAAATAAAATAATTAAATAAAAAATAAAAAATAAAGTACCAGGCTCCATGAAGAAGTGGCTGATTTGATAACTGGGACAGGGAATGTCCAATACGAACCTGAAGCATCTTTTAGTTCTGGAGAGTAAGGAAGTACTAAACACATGCACACATGCACATATGTGAGCACCTGCATGCACGCACACACACATACACACACACACACACACAGAGTGACAGGGTTGTGCCAAAGGGCCAGGGGCCAACTAAATTCAGTGACTAAGGCTTGAATAATTTAAGCAATAAATAAATACAGTAGAAATGAATTGTAGCCTAAATTATAAATATCCGTGCGTCCATACTGATACCAATAAATGATATTGATATCAATAAATACATAGGAAAGAAACCCAATTTTATCATACATCTACTCATTCATTCCAATGAATATTCACTAAGTGCCGTTCGATGCCAGGCACATTCTAGCAAGCGAAGATGTGGCAGCGAACAGGATACAGGAAGTTCCTGCTCTCACAGAGCTTTTATTCTAGGTGAATATGTAAACCAACTCCAAAAATTTCAGATACTTGAGTGGTGAGGTATGACAGTGAAGGTCTCTTGCAGGAGGAGACAATCAAGAGAGGGGCCTGAGTAATGAGGAGGAAGCCATAGGAAGGTCTGGGGGTCAGAACATTCCCAGAAGCACGAAGAGCAAGTGCAAAGGCCCTGTAGGGAAGTGGGGAAATGGGGAGAGGGAGCCAGAGTCATGCTACAGTGGAGTAAGAAAAGGCAGAAGAAGGTATGAGGCCAGAGGTAACTGATCACGCATGGCATGGCAGGTTTGCTAGGGCTGCCATAATGAAATATCACAGAGTAGTGGCTTAAATAACAAATTTATTTTCTCACAGTTCTGGAGGCTGGAAGTCCTAGATGCAAGTGCCTGCAGGAGTTGTGTCCTCCAAGGCCTCTCTCCTCGGCTCACGGATGGTATATGCAGCCCTGGTGTCACTCTGTATGCCCTAATCTCTTCTTAAAAGGAAACTGGTCAGATTAGGCTAAGACCCATCTTGACAGCCTCATTTTAACTCAATTACCTCTCCCCTCTCCATTCCACCCCGAGAGAGAATCTTGCTTTGTCACCCAGACTGGAGTGCAGCGATGCCATCTTGGCTCGAGTGGGGCACAATTCAGTCCATTAACAGAGGTCAGGGAAACAAAGATAACCCTGGATTTTTCTGAAGCACAACAGGAAGGCCACAGAGGGTCTGCAGCAGGACGTGTCACAAAAGATAACTGCCTATGGTGCTGTGTGAAGCATGGGCTATGGGGAGGGGTTAGCAGGAGCAAAAGCCAGAGGCCGGGCGTGAGGGTGGCTGCAGCTGCCCAGCTGGAGACAATGGGGTGCACACCAGGGTGGCAGCATGGAGATAGAAAGAGAAGGACAGATAGAGGGCACAGGAAGAAGAGAAGACAGGACCTGCTGATGGACTGAACGGGAGTGACGAGAGAAAGACTGCTCTTCAGGATGACTCCCGAGCATTTGGCTTGAGCAACAGGGAGACAGTGGTGGCATTTACTGAGGTGAAAACAGATTTTACTGTGTGAAACACATGGGTAAAAAGGAAATGTGGTATCAACAAACAATGCTGGCTTTGTCATCCGTAAGTCTAGAAAAAGGACACGTGGAAGTGGAAGGCAAGGCTAGGTGCACAGTTAGAAAGTGAAGCAGCAACTGCACCATGAAATCCCAGGATCAGATGAAGGGGGGCAGGGAGCGCAGCACTTTTCTAATTAGTTCAAAAAATGTCTTGGAAGAGGTTGGATTCTAAAAGCTGTTCAAATGATGCACCCATGCCAGAGAATGTCGGATGTCTTCCAAAACCCATTATCTTCCAAAATAATAGACTTCTTTAGCTGAGCTTATGGCTACCCCCTTCTAAGATGACATTTCCAGGCCTTCCTTGAAGCTAGGTGTTGCGACTGGGATGCATTTCTGGCCAATGCAATGTAAGTAGAGGTGACCTAAGACACTTCCTGGAAATCTGTGTTAACAAACAGCACGTCTATGTCCTTTGCTCATCATCCTCCCTTTTTATTCTCTATCCTGCCTCTTTAAATTGAAATACGATGGCTGGAACTTTGACTGTCTCTTGGAATGTTAAAATTAGGACCAAACCCAAGGGATAGGAGAGAAAGAAATTGGAAGGCTCCAGGCCCTGGGGACTCTATGGAGCACATCCACCTTTAATCTACTTCTGTCATATTTAAGTCATTTTATTTTGGGTCTCCACTGCTTAACACTGAACCAAATCTGAGCAGATACAATAGGCTAGGGATAACTGGCACATTGTGGGGGAGATGTTGGGGGCTCAGGGAACAATACCCCAAAGTAAAGGCCTCAGAAGCAAAAGGTTTTCTCTGATATTCTCCTGCCCCCTGTGTCTCAGACTTATTCTCCACCAAGGCTAGACATTGAAACTGAATCCCTCTTCCCATGGGTCACAGAAACCAGAACCCCTTTTCCCCCAAGCCAACCATAAAACCTAAAAATACATCTAACTTTTCCAACACCTTTCTGCGTAAAACCTGGCCATAAAGAAATTATCTGACCTACCTTGTTTGACAGTCGTAAGACTGCCCCACTCCAGAGAGGGTCCTACCCACACCCATAAGGAAGGAATGCAAACTTAGGCCAAGAAGAATCTAGCAGACAGGCCCTACTGGGTTTCCCCACTCAGTCAATCAGCATTAAATCCTATCCTTTTTGTCAATCATATTTCTACATGACTGTTCATGCTCTGTTGAACCTAAGCATAAAAACGCACACTTTTCCCTGTACCTTTGAGTCTTTGTTCCGAAGGCTCCTGCATATACATGTTTCTCCAATTAATGTGGCTTTCATGAGTTGATTTCTCAGTGAAGCTTAAGAAGGCAAAGGGTAAGTTTTCTTGCCCGCTCGCCCCCCAAGAGACAATTACACATGTGCCAGGCACCCTTTTAACTTAGTGATAAACTGGATTCTAATGGATCTCTCCCAGTCCCATAGTATATGAGAATCAAAGTCTGCGCTGATTTCCTAAAATGAAATTATGCTAAAAGATAGGTAGGTCAAAGTATAAGAGCAGAAGTACTTGGATTAGAGGAGGCAGGGTACCGAGAACCACGGTTTGAAAATCACCTCCTAAATGACAATGATGCTAGCGTTATCCAACCGATAGCTTTCCATGGTATGCCAGCTGACATTCTTCCTCAGCCTTTTAGGAGTTGTATGAATAACAAATATTTGCAGGGGGAAGACAAGCTGTACAACTGGAGAGCCATCAATGCTGGGTGTCCATCTGGAAGTACATGAGGCAGGGAGGAAAGTAGCAGAGGTCAGCACTGCTGCCCATATTCTCTGTGTAACACGGCCTGCATGTCACACCTTCCTCTGTCAAGTATATCTTTTTATTAAGAAAGAAATGGAAGACAAGCCCATACATATATGGTCAACAAGAGTGCCCAAATTATTCAATGGTGGAAAATAGTTTCTTCAACAAATTGTGCTTGGACAACTGGATAGCCACATGCAAATGAATGAAGCTGGACCACTTTCTCACACCATTTACAAATATATATTAACTCAGAATGGGTCAAAGATCTAAAACTGTAAATCTCAGAAAGAAACCTAAGTATACATTACTATGACCTCAACGGTTTCTTAAGTATGACATCAAATGTATACAGACCAAAAGAAAAAATACGTAAATTATACTTCATCAAAATTTAAAACTTTTGTGCTTTAAAGGACACTATTAAGAAAGTGAAGAGACAACCTCAAATTGGAAGAAAATATCTGCAAAGTGTATATCTGATAAGTATTCAGAATATATAAAGAACAGTTACAACATAATAAAAAAGACAGGCAACCCAATTTACAGATGGGTAAAGGATTTGAATAGATATTTTTCCAAAGATGACATACAAATGGTAAGAGAGTCAACATTATTCGTTATTAAGAATAATGCAGGCCAGGTGTGGTGGCTCATGCCTGTAATCCCAGCACTTTGGGAGACAGAGCGAATTGTCTGAGCTCAGGAGATCGAGACCAGTCTAGCCAACATGGTGAAACCTCGTCTCTACTGAAAATACAAAAAATTATCTGGGCATGGTGGCATGAGCCTGTACTCCCAGCTACTCGGGAGCCTGAGGTGGGAGAATCGCTTGAGCCTGGGAGGCAGAAGTTACAATGAGCCAAGATAGTGCCACTGCACTCCAGCCTGGGCAATGAAGTGAGATCTTCAAAAAATAAAAACAAAAGCACGAGAAACCACTTCACTCCCCACTAGGATGATGAGAGTTAAAAAGATCGACAATAACAAATGTTGACAAGAATGTAGAGAACTTGGAACCCTCATATGTTGCTGGTGGAAATGTAAAATGCTGCAGCTGCTGTGGAAAACAATTTAGCAGTTCTTCAGAAAGGTAACTGTGGAGTTATCCTATGACTGGGCAATTTCAGTCCCAGGTATACACCCAAGGCCACACAATAACTTGCTATGAATATTCACAGCAGCATTATTCATAATAACTAAAAAGTGGAAACCACCCATGTCCATAAAAAGATGAATGAATAAACAAAATGATATATTCTCACCATAGAATATTACTTGGCAATGAAAATGAAGGAAGAACTCAACCACACGAACACGTGGAAGGCCACTGAACTGCACAATGTAAAATGGGTGTGCTATGTTCTATGAGTTTTACCTCAGTAAAAAGTAAAACAAAATGAAAAGGAAGGAGACAGAGCTCTCCTGATCTTTCAAACCAAGCCCAAATATTGTCTTCCATATTTGAAGAAGCACCCCGGCAGTTAAAATAATCAATGTGAAGAACCTGTTATTTGACCTGAATTCAATCATTGAGAAAGTAGCAACTTACAAGAACAAGTTAAATCTTAGTAGGCAGGAGAGGGTTAAGAAAAAGCTAACTTAGCACACCTGTGATGCTTAAAATCTTACATATTCCAAAGAAAGGCCTGACTCAAGGACTGGCCCTTGGAGGTTCCTGGGAGGTAACCTCTGGGTTCTTGGAATACTGTCTTAATAAGAGTGTTTTTGTATGTCTGCGAATGTAGACCACCCAGTATTCAGGGAGAATGCCTGTTTTTGCTGGGGGGTAGAGGAGGTTGGGTTGGGAGGGACTGGAGGCTGAGTACTAGAGGTCAGTCACACAGGTGCTGCATGCCTATATGACTGGCCCCGATAAAAACCCTGGACACCGAGGCTCTGGCATGCTTCCCTGGTGAGTGACATTTCACATGTTATCATCACACATTGTGGCTGGGAGAATTAAGCACATCTCTGTGCCACTCTGCTGAGAGGGGATCCCTAGAATCCTGTGCCTCGTTTCTCCTGGACTTGGCTCCACGTGTCTTCTCTTTTATTTGTATCCTTTCACTGTAATAAACCGTAAGTGTGAGTATGAATGCGTTTATAAGTACTGTGATTCCTTTTGGCGAATCATCAAGCCTGAGGGTGGTCTTGAGGACCCTTGACACACTTATGTCTTAAAAGTTCAGTATGCTGGCACATCCAAAGTACTTAACAGACACATCAATCACACAGATGTAGAAACTGGGTATAATACCAAGTTACATGTGGGAAGATGGTGACATAGAGACCACACAGCCACTGTCATAACTAGGGATAGACGACAACCTAACTTGCCATCACGGAGGACGGGGCCATATTTACTCAGCCAGCCTTAATGAGTGGCTGGTGAGCAGGTGTTCAGTAACCAACAGGCCAGAAAAGTAGAGGTGTCAGTCAAGAGCAGCAACTTTCGCAGGCCAGAGTCCCAAAGAATCCCCAAGAACAAGGGAGGCAAACTTGTCCCAAAGCCTGGAAGAAAAGTGTTTTCCCCAAGAGCATGGCTTGAGGGAGGACTGCAGAGCAAGATCTGGAGAGAAGATAAGGGAGAAAAGTCTGGGATGGTGCCTGAATATTCTCCTAGACTGGAACATGATGCCAATTTAAAAATTAGAGAAATTTATGCTTGTTCTTCAAACTGGTATTTCTAAAGAATGCTCTGTGATGGAGAAGTGCAACAGGCTACTAATATGTGTTTGAAATATCATACAGGGGTCTATAACAAGTTTGAGAAACACTAGGTTAAGCAATTTTAAATGTTTTGGGGTTGGTTTTATACATAAAGGACTTCTCAGAGCCTTTAAAATGCTAATCAGAACT
This sequence comes from Cacajao melanocephalus, assembly GCA_963573385.1. Classification (NCBI taxonomy): domain Eukaryota; kingdom Metazoa; phylum Chordata; class Mammalia; order Primates; family Pitheciidae; genus Cacajao; species Cacajao melanocephalus. The sequence continues at coordinate 17,720 of CAUYLG010076253.1, forward strand.
ATGCATTGTCAAGGTGGTAAGATTACATGCAGTACTCCTGACTTTATTTGGCCATAGTATTCTCTTTCAAGTAGGATTTCAGAGATGTATGGCTCTAACAGACACCAGGGTTGAGAAAATTGCTTATCTAGTGGACTAGACATCCATCCTTCATAAAACACAAATGCTTTTTTTTAAAACCTTTTTTCATTTGTGCTGCTTTGTCTACCTTAATTTCTCAGTAAAGATAACTGAGAAGCAAGAAGGTGTACTGGAAGGAGCACAGGCTTTTAAGAAAGGTAAATCTGGGTGTGACCTCTGTTTCTATGAGGATGAAAATGAGATAAAGTATTTGAATAGTAAGATACTGGCCAGAAGAGAAGGCATCAAAAAATATATAATTCCATTCCTCTCTCATCTTTTTTTTTTTTTTTTTGAGACAGAGTGTTGCTCTGTCACCAGGCACCAAGCTGGAGTGCAGTGGCATAATCTCGGCTCACGCCTCCCAGGTTCAATCGATTCTCCTGCCTCAGCCTCCCGAGTAGCTGGGACTATAGGTGTGCGCCACCACGCCCAGTTTATTTTTGTATTTTTTAGTAGAGACAGGGTTTCACCATGTTGGCCAGGATGGTCTCGATCTCCTGACCTTGTGATCTGCCCGCCTCGGCCTCTCAAAGTGCTGGGATTACAGGCGTGAGCCATCGCGCCCAGCCTCCTCTCTCATCTTAATGCCTTCAAGCTCTTTGAGGGAAAAGGTTGGTGTCTTCACACCTCTTCCAATATTAAAGGGAAAATGTGCACTCTGGCCAGCTGCATGAGATGGTGGTGGTGACTGGCCAACTCCAGGTCCCAGAATATCTGGAAGGCTGGAGATTCCAGTGAGTGGGAACTCAAGGACAGATTTGGAGTGGGCTGTAAGGAGAGGCCTATTCTCAGCAGAGCAGGTCCCTTGATTAGTGACACATGTGAACCTCATTCCACTATTAAAAGCAAACAGCTTTCCCCCTACTCATCCATTTCCCTTGGATGGCATCAGTCCCCATCTGGAATAACCTTTCTAGGAAGGGTGATAAGAGCTAACACATCTTAGTGTATCTTAGGTGATATGCAGTTTACAATAACAATCTCATTCATGCTCCCAGCAACTTGGACTTAATAAAGAAAATGAACTCGGAGAGATAGAATACCTCTGAAGGTCATAACTACTAAGTAGCAGAGTCAGGATAGGAGCTTGTGTGTGTCTGGCTCCAACCCCATGTTAACCACTGCCCTCAATTCACTATGAACACCATCCTCCCTCCAGTGGGCCCCCTCTGCTTTCCAGCTCCACAGCCAGCTCTTAGGGGTGACCTTGGGAAGACAGCTTACCCACATCAAGAACCTGGGGTTTGAGCATAATTAAATACGTCTTCGTCTTTCTACCATTCCATCTTTACAGAGCAGATTGCAGGGGGCCCTTTAAGACTCAAGTCTGTCCTCTGGGGACTGGTAATGTCTTGGATTGAAATTGGTACTTTGATGTGTTAGGCAAGAAGATTAATAGAGAAAAATGTCTGTTTCATGTTGGTACAAGATTAGCCAAGTGATTTCCATTTACCTATCACCCATCCACTCTGGGTCATGGGGAAACATCTACCTTGTTAGGGTTTTCCCCAAAATCTTCACCAGAAAATGTACCCACTTTTCACCAGGGAAAGAGGTAAAAAGAATACATGTTGGACCGCTGTGATTCATGGAAAAGAGGTGTTATAAACAAGACTCGTGTGTTTATTGCCTGGGCAAGAACAAGAAATAGTCTTCATTGGAAACATGTATTTGATAGCATCTGGATCCATTTAGTAAGCATATTTATTTCATAACAACATGAGCTCATAATGCCAGCATGATTAATGAGCTTTTATATTCTACCACTCTTTTTGCCTAAATCTCCAAGTTTGTTAGGGAGATTAATTGTCTAAGATGGGGCAAATAGGCATTTTGGTTACTTTTTGTTAGAAGGAATCTCTTACGTGGAATTTATTTTACCATAGATGAGGTTGGAGAACATTGGAAACTCCTTCAGGCATCTTCAAAATCAGCAGCACCTGAATTATCTGAAAATAATTTCAAGGCTCTTAATTAATGTTCGTGTGTTTCCCCTGGGGAAAATACTGACCAGATCTTCAGATCAGGGAAGAAACAAAGGAGAAAAAGAATTTGGGCTAAAATTTTAGTGATAAGACTGAAAATTTTACTACCAAACATATTTTTAAATATGCAGGATAATACTGTATATTATGACTACATTGGAATAGAAATGCTATTCTCTCCATGACAAACTTCAGAATAAATTATGTCTCTCTTAAACTCCAAGCAGAAGACTTTAGGGTTTAGAGAAACTAGAATCTTCTTGCCCAACCCATCAAAGTACCAATTTAGAGAAAGGAGCACAAGACTCCTTCTTTCCCCTTCACTCGTCACCTGGTGAGGAGGAGCACAGACAATCCTGACCAAAGGCCCAGCTGGTCACAGCCAGATGGGGCAGAGCTTGTACCATGGTTCATGCAGAGGACAGAGTTCCTGCCTATTGCTTGGGGCAGCCCTTTCAATTTGCCTCCCAGAGTAAGTTCACCTCCTGGTGGTATCTGGGATGAGATGTTCACCACTGCTAGAGGCATCTTACCCATAAAAAGGCCAGGAGTGAGCAGCTCCAGCCAGTTCTGCCTAGTAGCTCTTAGTGCTCCATCTTGGAGACATGTCCTCCTCGACATCTCACCCTCTGATCCTGAAGGTCATAGCTAGAGTGGACCATGGAAAAGTAACCAAAGAGGCTTGCTCTGGGCTAGGCAAAGGGTCCTTGTGACTCAAAGTGGAGCAGCCCAAGGTTCCTAGTGTGAAGAATTCCTGGTGGGAGGTAGGGGGTCTGGAGGCACAAGGGCCAGCCAGTGTTAAAGGGTCTATATTTGCCTGGTGGTGTCCATGCCAGAGTCACTACAACAGGCTATGACTAATCCAGAGCACCAGGAAACTATCCTCCCAAGGACCCAAGATGCCAGCATAAGGCCCAGTTTATCAGGAGGTACCACCTAGAGAGACAGCATTGAATGCAAGACTTCTGTGAATGGTATCAACAGTAAGCTGGGAAAACCAAAAATGGAAGATTCTGGAAGAGATAACACATTCAAGACCCAAATACCAACTTCTGTCAGGCCCACAGTCCTGGCTTTTCCTCCAAAAACAAAAATAAGTAGAAATCTCATCTTCAATGTACCGCTTTCTCCAGAGAACTGGCTTGTCTGAGTTCCACATAACACATTATTCTTTGAAATTGTAGAGGCCATTTGTCATTTGCCTCCCCATTCCCTCTTTAGCCAAAGTAGACAACACTGTCTGCCAGAGATCTGTAAAAATTTAGCCCATGCTGACTGTCCCCCCTTCCTGCCCAGGCAGCTCTTTAATCTGAGTGTATCTGGGCCCTACCTGAAGTGTTAGCCACTGTCCTGGCTGAAGCAGAGAAATGCATGGTGCCCAGAGCTAGTGATGCCTGAGTGTCTGTGCACAGTCATTCTGTGCCGGCTGCCAGAACCACTGGGGAGTTTGTATAAACACTGTTTCCAGTGCTTCACCTCGAGTCTCCTCCTGGGTAGGAAAGCTTATTCGTCGGCATGGCAAGAAGCTATGTGAGGCACACAACTCACAAATGCAGACCTCATATCGGGGTGGACAGACCTGAGGATGCAAGCAGCCTTCTCCACATGCAGGCTGCCATTTCTAGGGACCAAACCAAGAACTTGCAGGGAAGTGTGTGGATGACTGCAAGACCTTCCTGGACCCTCTGCATAATGTTGAGTGGCAGGGGGTTGTAGGGTTAAATGAGGAGCCAGCAGGTGCAGCATCTTGGGGTCCCAGGTGTTGGAACAAGGGGGAAAGTGTGCATCATTCAATTCTCCAGCTGATCATCTCTATCAGCTGCAGCGGGTGACAGATTATTACATGCCACTGCCCCACCAGCCAAGCAGACTTCCTCCTGGCCCCAAGAAGGGAAGCACCCACTGGGCTGAGCATTGGCAGGAGTGTGTTTGGGGACAGAACCAAAAATCTGCATTGCCTGCTTCCCTATTCACTCCCCCCCAGTACCCCATCCCCACCCAACAAAACCATCCCACTTGGAAAAATCAAGTAGATGTGAAGAGGTTCTTTTGCAGGTGGTATGGCTGCATCTCATGCATCAAGGCAGAAATGGGGCCTGCTCTGAGCAGCAGTCCAGAGCCTCCCTGTGGGATGGGATCTGCTGCTCTGCTGTGTCCCTGACTCAGGCACTTCCCGCTGTGTGTTCTGGGTCAGGGCCTCCGCCAGCCCCTTTGGTTCTGGTGATCTCCTGGCCTTCCCCTGTGGGCTCATCAGACCTGGGCTTCTCTATTTGGGTCTCAGCCTTGCTCTGCCTACCCCAACCCTTTGCCACCTCTGGTATGCTCTCCAACCTGGGATGAGAAACTCTCTGTCTAGCCTCAATCCCATGGAATCTGATCAAACAAGGATGGAAAACCCTGCCAGGGAAAGGAGACTCACAGTGACACTTGGCAGCTCACCTCTTACATGTGGAATATGTTTCTGGGTTTGAGCGTGCTACTTCAAACCTCAGTCTCTGGAAATAGATCCCAAAATAAAGCAACCCTAATCTTGCTCCCACAGGCAGACCCTCTAGTCTGACCAGAAATCAGAAGGCCCTGAAGTTGCTGTGGTGGACCAGTGAGGGCATCAGGCAGTGGAGTTCAGCCCCCCAGAAGCCCTCCACACTGAAGGGCTCAAAAGGCATCCCATCTTTCTAACATCACGTACTGCAAAGATTGAGTGATGCTTCCTCTCCTCCCTACAAGTTCCACCTTGCAGGTATCCAGGCAGGATATAAGCATAACTAAGTGGAAGCACACATTCAACTTAGAAATTCTGCATTGTAACTCGAATATCAAATTACTGGGGGAGGTCTCTAGGTAGCCCAGAGAAAGTTATTTTTAAAAAAATATTAAATTATTTCTCAAAAGGAAACACAAGCATCACTTTAATGTTCATCTGGAGAAAGGACAGCCCAGAACAGCTAGGAGAATCTCAGAAAAGGCAGAGTACTAAACGGGAACTAGGCTTTGCAGACATTAACACATATTACAAAAGAGTTATAATGGAATCATATTAATAGAATAATAGTTTTAAAATACATCTTATAATACAGAGCTATTCTCAGAAGTGTTTTCTAACACTTATTAATCACTTGCTGACAGTCAGTGTTCTAAATTATTTACATATATTCAATCATGTAATCATTTATCCTAAGAGGTAGGCACTATTTTATCATCCCCATTTTACAGATAAGGAAACTGAGGTCTAGCGAAGTTAGGCAACTTGCTCAGGATCAAAGTCATAGAGATAGTAAGTCAAATCCAGACTGTCTAAAACCAGAGTCAATGCTTGCATCCACTGCACTCAGCTGGCTCCCTTATAAAATCAACAGAAATGTTCACTGATAGGAGACATTTCAAATAAGTTATTGTCAGGACACTCAAAACAGCATTACTCAGGCCTAAAATGATGGTTATTGAATGAAGAAGCAATGTGGAAAACTGCTTATGATGTAATGTGAAATGAAAAGAAAGCAGAATAAGGGATGGACAGAAATTTCCAAGTCATGAAAATAATATAAATGGGACAAACTGGAAGAAAATATAAATCTATGCACACATGCAAGATGATTGGCCTAGTGTAGAGCAATATCCCACCCCATACCAATTAAACCAACGTCTGGGATTGGGAGCCAGGCTCCAGGAGTTTTTAAAGATTTCCAGGAAATTGAGTGCACCATGGAAAAGCAGCCATGATGTACCGTCATGTTTAGGAACCTCTGGTCTAAAATTATGAGACAAGGAATGTAGCCTAAATAGAACGGGACTTTTTTTCTCCTCAATAAATGAGAGCAAATAAAAGGTCTAGAGAAATCTGAAGAAAAGCTTTAATTAGCAAAGAACAATAAACAATTCATAAAAAGAGAACTATAAATAGACAGAAAATATGCAAAATTGCTCAAAAAAAATTAAGCAATATCATTTCTTACCTAATAGAACAGCAAAGATGGAAAGAATGATTATCCCCAATGCACAAACCTATATGTTCAGTCACTAGCACATTACTTTAAATAGCAATATGCCAATACAATAATTATTAATAAAATATGTTATGATCCATCCATTACATGGGATACATGGAGCCATGAAAAATCACGGACTAAGTCTCTCTTTGTTGGCCTAAAAGCTATTTACAATATATTATTAAATGCGGAAAGACAGATGAAGCAACATTATATACAGCTATAGCATGATCCAGGTTTTGATAAAAAAATTAAACAATGTGTAGAACCAAATATTAATGGCAGTTATTTCTGAGTGGTGAAATTGGAGCTGATTTTGTTTCCTCTTTTAGTCCCTATTTCTGCTGAACAACAAACAACAACAACAAAAAACCCCTCCAACCTTTAATGAAAGAAAAGTTTTAGGTAATTAGAAAATAATTATCTTAGGGCAGAGAAATTTTCCTTGTCCTGTAGCAAAGGCCCAGATTATTTCAAATAAAACGGGATCTGTGCAGACCACACCGTCTACTTTAGCAAATTCTTGGGTCCTAAAAGGAAATTATCCAATTAAATCCATATTCTTTTGGACAATGGTAAATTCCCAGCAAAAAGATTCTCCTGGCTGTGATTTCAGAATCTGGGAGTTGGTTCCGTAAGATGTTTATCAGAGGCACTTTGATGTTCTATGGGAACTTGCCAGCACAATGCATTTATTTTATTATCTTGCTTGTAATTTCTTCCTCTGGAACTTGATTGAGTTCTTCTATAGTGTTCTCCTGCCAGACATTACACTGAGAGTTTAAACTAGACAAAGCAATCAAAAAGAACACATTATACTCCCTAGATTTTTACTATATTTTTACTCTTATACTACAGCATCTTCATGGATAATTTTGGGGGGGATTGATAAGTGTTAAAAGTTTAAAAAGCTGAACTCTGCCTAGAATATGTGCTGAGGAATTTGTGAGAAAGTGATGAGAAACTTCTATAAATACAGCATCTGATCCAAAAATATCAACCAAACAAATCCCTAACAATCAGCAATCATACTATCTCAAGTTCCCGGCTGTCCCTGTGTGGCTTCGAAAGCCCCTGAACATTAGAAAAACCTAACCAAACAGAGAAAATACTATTTTCCAGAACTCCTTCCAAGGAGTGCTCTGTAAATGATTGCAAATCCTCTGATAAGGGGGTCTGTGGTCATGACAACCATAGAGGTATGCCTGAGTGACAGGAGAGCGTCACCAAAATGCTTTCTGCTAAGATGGGTTCCTGTTAAGCACATTGTTTTGTTTGTTTCTTGGTGAAGGGATGGTTGCTAAACTGTTTTCTTTTTAAAAAAATAGTTTTATAAATTTTTTTTTTTTAAGAGACAGGGTTTTGCTCTGTTGCCCACACTGGAGTGCAGTGACACAATCATAGCTTACAGCAGCCTCAAAATCCTGGGCTCAAGTGATTCTCCCACTTCAGCCTCCTGAGTAGCTGGGACCACAGATGCATGCCACCACCCCTGGCTAATTTTTTTTTTGGGGGGGTAGAGACAGGGTCTCAATATGATGCCCAGGCTGGTCTGAAACTCCTGGCCTCAAGCAATCCTCCTGCCTTGGCCTCCCAAACTGCTGGGATTATAAGTGTGAGCTATCACACCTGGCCCAATGTAAATTTTAATTGACAAATAAGAAATGTATGAATTTTATGGGGTACTATGTGTGTTATGGTACACATATACATTGCAAAATGATTAAATCAGGAAAATTAACATATCCATCACCTAAGATACTTATCATTTATTAGTGATAAGGACAACTGAAGTGTACGCCTTTAGTAATTTTGAAATATACATTATTAACCACAGTCATCACGCTGTGCAATACATCACTAGCACTTATTCTCACTGAAACTTTGCACCCTTTGACTAACAGCTCCCTTTTCCCCATTATAGCCACCATTCTACTCTCTGCTTTTATAAACTCAACTCTTTAGATTCCACATATAAGTGAGATCATGCCATATTTGTCTTTCTGCCTGCTTATTTCACTTAGCATAAAGTCCTCTAGATTCAGGCATGCTGTGGCAAAGCACATTGTTTTTATTTTGCTCAATGCAGCACACAAAGGTAAAATGCCCAGAGCAGAGGAATGGATGCCCCCAGTGGTCTTCCTTTCTCTCCTTTCACTTAGCAGTTTCTGCTGTAACCAGTGCAGAGTAAATATTTGAAGAATATTGAAGCATCCACAATTCTTAACTTGCCCCTATCAAGAAACCAAGAATTTTAAACTAAAACTGCAAGATGGTTTAAGTTTTAAAATTTCAAAATATGGTAAAACATTTAGATGAGTTCCATCAACAGTCACCCTACCTCATTCCCTTTTTTTTTTTTTTTTTTTTGATTCGAAGTTACCCAGGCTGGAGTGCAGTGGCACGGCACACTGCAACCTCTGCCTCCCAGGTTCAAGTGATTCTCCTGCCTCAGCCTCCTGAGTAGCTGGGACTGCAGGCATGTGCCACTATGCCGGCTAATTTTTGTATTTTTAGTAGAGACGGGGTTTCACCACGTTGGCCAAGATTGTCTCGATCTCCTGACCTCACGATCCACAACCTCCACAACCTCGGCCTCCCAAAGTGCTGGGATTACAGGCGTGAGCCACTGCACCTGGCCATTCCCTCCTCTTTTAATGGTTATTCTTCTCTGTGGTTATTGTTGCTCCTGTCCACCTCAGTGGGATGAAGGATGACTCGCACTAGAGACTCATGAAATAACAGGGCAGAACCTGAGAGCACTAGGCAGGTGCTGAGGGTGTACCAGGAACTCAATAGCAAAGGTTTTGCTTCTCTCACCATGGAGGTGATTGTAATAAAAGATCAACACTTACCCAGGGGTCAGTCTCATTGAAGGATGGAGTATCTAGGAAATAAGGCCTTATCTGGTGGAAAAAGAATAAAGAGACCAGACACGTATAGCTAATTTTACAATACGCATCGTTGATACCCCGGTCTCATAGCAAAATAACAGTGGGATGGCTGGTTAATAACAGAAGAGGGTCTTCAAAAAGAAGAACACAAGTTGGAAGACTTATATTTCCTGATAAAATGTGCTACAAAGCTACAGTAATGAAGACAGTGTGGTGTTATCATAAGGCCAGACATATAGATTAGTGATATAGAATTGAGAGTCTAGAAAGAAATCCTTATATCTGTGATCAATTGAGTTTGGATAAGGGTACCAAGACCATTCAAAGGGGACACAGTCTCTTCAGCAAATGGTGCTGGGACAACTGAATAGCATCCCCCAAAATGAAGTTAGAACCCTACCTTACACCATATACAAAAATTAACTCAAAATGGATCAAAGACCTAAATTTAAGTGCTAAAATTATAAAACTCTTTTTAGAAAACATAGGGATAAATCTTTACATCCTTAGATTTGGCAATGAATTCTTAGATATGACACCAAAAATATGAGCAATGAAAGGAAAAGAACAGATAAATCAAACTTCATCAAAATCAAAATTTTTGTGCAAAGGATTCATCAAGAAAGTGAAAAGACAAATGGCAAAAAGGGAGGAGAAGGTAAATACAAATTATGTATCTGATAAGGTTCTAGTATCCAGAACATATAAAAAACTTAAAACTCAACAAGAAAGAGACAACCCAATTTAAAAATGGGCAAAACAGCAGGGCACAGTCATGTGCAGCCATAGTCCCAGCTACTCAAGAGGCTGAGGTGGGAAGATTACTTAAGCCCAGAAGTTGGAATCCAGCCTAGGTAACATAGAGAGAGCACCCTACTGTCTTAAAAAAAAAAAAAAAATGGAGAGGAGGGGCACAAAGAACTTGAATAAATATTTTTCTACAAATAAGATATATGAATGGCCAATAAGCATATAAAAACCCGAAAAGAAGCTCAACATCATTAACCATTCAAGATATGCAAATCAGAACTACAATGAACAACACACCCACCACTAGGATGGCTATAATAATACAAAAAGAAAATAACAAGGATGTGAAGGAAATGGGTTAATGTTACGCTATATGAATTCCACCTCATTAAAAACAATAGAAGACACATAAATGGGCAGTAAGTGCATGAAAAAAATGTATAATAATGGAAGCAGGGATGAGGCAGAAAGAGCAAAAAGAAAGAGCACTGAGGTCCGTTATAGTTGCATTTCACAGGTTATGTCATTTGTTCCTTTCAAGAGACTCCATGATGTCGATGTAATTAATCCTATTTAGCAGATAAGAAAACAGAGGCTCAGGGCCATTAAAAAAATCTAGTTGCCGCTAATAAATGGCAAAGTTAGGATGAGGCTTCTCAACAAGCTACCAAAATGATTGCAACAGAGATTGTAACTTAAAGGAATAGGACATTTTCAGATGCACTGAAAACTGGACCCTTGATTTTATGGCACTCTTACAGTGTGATAACGCATAAAAACTTGTAATAAAATTTTATGTCCATGAAGCCAGGACACAAAGCTTGGCTGGTGTGGAGGATAATGCGGGACAGGTGCTGCACAGAGTGATACATGCTGCTTGGCCAACGCCCTCAGCCCTGCTCTGCGTACGGATTCTCTCATCCAAAGACAAACACCAAGAGAGACTTAGCAGGAATGTGCGTCTTGCCCTAGAGGCACCGAATAAGAGAGACCACAGGCCTTAGGAGGCTTCAGAGGTCATCCGGTCTTAGTGGGCCTAAACACATCCATGTACCAGATGTATCTGAATTACCTGGGGAGCTCATAAAATGCAGAATCCTGGGCTCCATGCCAGACCTCAGGTGGGTAGGGCCCAGAAATGAGAATTTTTAAGAAGTTCCCTGGGGGAACCCTTACCTATTGTTGTTGGGAATGTAAAATGGTACAGCCACTTTGGGAAACAGTTTGGCTGTTTCCTAAAAAGTTAAACATAAGAGTTACCACTTAACCCAGTAATTCCACTTCTAGGTATATACGCAAGAGAAATGAAAGCATACGCCCTCACAAAAATGTGTCCATGAATGTTCTGAGCAGCATCATTCACGATTCATCAACTGGGCCAAATATCCATCAACTGATAAACAGATAAACAACATGTGGCATATCATACAATTGCCATATTATTGAGCAATAGAAAGGAATAGGCTATCAATACATGCTACAGCATTAATGAACCTCAAGGATGTTACATTAAGTAACAGAAGCCAGATGCAAGAGACCACATAGTGCATGATTCTATTTATGTGAAATGTCCAGAGGAAGTAAATCTACAGGGGCTGAAAGTACATAGCTTACTTTTTGCCTAGGGCAGGGAGTGGGAATGGGGATATTACTGACGTGATAAAAATGTTCTAAAACTGACTGATGCTGATAGTTGCACAACTTGGTAAATTTACTAAAAATCATTGATTGTACACTTGAAATGGGTGAACTTTATTATACATAAAATGTGACTCAACAGAGTTTTTTTTTTTTTTTTTTAAGAACAGGTCCCCAGGTGATTCTGACATTGCAGCAGATCTGAGAACCACTGAATTCCAATATACTTACTGTGCAATGAGGAACCTGAAACCCAGAGAGGGAAATGATTCACCCAGAGTCACAAAGTGAGTTTATACAGAGCCAGATTGCCTCTGATCTGTGTCTCCACACAAGGAAATGGAATGCTAGGGGATGACCTGATGAAATTAACCAAAGGGGACTGCCAACCTCAATGAGTCAGTCCCCATTAAACCCTTTTCCCCCTTAACTAGCAGGAAGCTGCTTTGTTTTGCTTGAGTGATCCAGGAAAGGGGCTTAGGAAGCAGCTGTAGGGCAGTGAAAGGACAAGCTTGGAGTCAGGAGGCCTGGGTTCCAACCTGGCCCTGAGAGTTCCTCATGACAGTCACTTCACTTCCCAGGGACTCATCTGGCTCATCCATCTGTAAACAAAGCCGAACCTATCACCCTCCCAGGATCACCGCAGGACCAGTAAGGAAGATACTGAGTAATCCAGGTAGGAGATGATTTCCTTCCTGCCTAATCTGAAACCACAGATGTCCAGCCCAATCTGTTTATCTTAAGGTTACAACCAGAGCATTCCTTCCAGCCTGTGGGGCACTCAAATTCCCCAATGCAGGCGCCACTCACCCACCTTGATCCTGGGCCCAGTCCCAGCTTGATCCCAGTTCCCAGGTGCCATAAAACTCTGGAAAGGTGGAAACAAGATTGTATTTTCTTTTACAGCTATGAGAGCTGCAGGCTGAGAACAACATGTATTTTAAAAATAACAACCTTCTGAGTGGCCACCGATGCATCAAATACTGGATTGGGCGTGGTGTTATTATAAGACCAAGAGAATGTAAAACATCCTGTAACATATCTCAGTAGAAGATCTTTGCCAAGGGAAAGAAATCTGTCTTCTATCTAAGAGGAATGTTTGGTAATTGTTTGGGCCTTGGATAAACTCAGGCCATACATCTTGGGCCAGGCGTTTACATTACAGACTAATCATGGAGCCCTGTAGTGAATGCAGACATTGTGGAGTAAGAGTGAGTTACCGAGATGATCATGGCAGCTTTGACACTTACAGAGACGTGCAGCCTGTGTCCAGATGGGGAATATTCTGGCCAAGATACTTCCTTAAAAGGAAAAATGCAAACACTGGTATTCCCTGAACGGAACCCATCTAAGTGGATCCTGAACTCCCAGCCTGTGCCATCAGATAAGAACGTCCATGTGGCGGAGGGCAAAGGTGAGAAGGAACCTGTCCAGTTCAGCTTGCTTAGGTCACATTTTATTTGCTTTATCAGCTCCAAGAGAAATCTGACTTCTGAGGGACCTGTGGGTGTCAGTCACAGTGACTCCTGGTAACTGAGCTAGACAGTGAAAAAACAGGCATTCTCTGTAAAAGGGCACTTGGGACCGGTAAGACAACAGAAGAAACAGAAGCTCACCACTCATGACTGCAGCACAGGCTTAGGCTGGGAGAAAGATGAACTTGAGAGCCTTTGGTTCAGAGAGGTGCTCCAGATTTGCTAAAAATGAAGCTCCAAATAGCAGCAGAGGATAATAAGAACAAAAGGAGCTAGAAGGGAAATGGACTAAAACAGGAAAAATACAAAGAAACGCAAAGGCTAGGAGAACAAACATCTAAAACAATACTGGCAAATACATTGCACATGTACTGCAAGTGCCCTGCCCCAGTATTCATGGTGGCCTCACACCCCCCAGGCAGCCACTAGCAGGGACCGTTTCACGTGCACCTCCCAGGCCTGAAGAGAAAGCCTGGATTTTCCACTTCCAGTTAAACATGGAAGAGAGACTATCTGCCTTACCTCCTCTCCCTTCCAAAACCCTGCTAAATTGCCTACTGTTAGGGAATTTTAAGTTGTTTTAACCTAGGAGGACAAAGAAAAAAGAAAGGAGATACCTACAAATAAAGATTTCAGCAAACTTGGAGAAAAGTGAAGGAAAGCGTTGTAACTGAGTGTAAGTTGCAAACATTCATATCCACTGTGGAGGAAATGGTTGAGAACAAAGCCATCTGGACTGACAGACAGCCCAGCAGCCCAGCCGTCGGAGGCACAGGAAGCACGAAAGGTGAGGCTCCAGTTATGATGGAAAACTGAGCTACTAAGCTCATGTTATGCAGCCAGGCTACCACGGAACTGCCATGCCCCTCTCCAACGGGGAGAGGTTTACTCTTCAGAGAAACTGGGAAGGGGCTGCAGACTCAGGAACCAGGCACCTCAGAAAACAGAGCTCAGGGCTAGGGGCACCCAGAACCCACCACATGTCCACCTCCACAGGCAGGAGATTCAAGGATTCTTCTCTGGAGAAAACCAACAACCTCAGAGGAAAAACATCTACATAATGACATTTGTGTGCAGGGTTCCAACAAAAAAAAGTAAGATAGCTCAAAGGTGGGCATGGTAGTTCACGCCTGTAATCCCAGCACTTCGGGAGACCAAGGTGGGTGGATCACGAGGTCAAGAGATCGAGACCATCCTGGCCAACATAGTGAGACCCTGTCTCCACCAAAAATACAAAAATGAGCCGGGCATGGTGGCGGGTGCCTGTAGTCCCAGCTATTTGAAAGGCTGAGGCAGGAGAATCTCAAACTTGGGAAGCAGAGATGGCAGCAAGCCGAGAACGTGCCACTGGACTCCAGCCTGTGCAACAAGAGCAAAACTCTATCTCAAAAAAAAAAAAAGAAAGAAAGAAAAAGAAAAAAGAAAAGCTCATCAACCAACTACCCCACCTATGTATGCTGAGCTGCCCAGCAGAGAGTATCTGCAGCACATGCACACAGAACTTTCAACCTGTCCAATATGGATATGTGCTAAAAAGCTGACAGCCACTGGGGGAAAGCCCCTGACAAGAAAGGCAGAGTTAACACAAACACGAAAAGAACTTGGAGGTGGACGGATAGGCAGGGGGAAAAAAAGAACCTCAAAACTCCTGTTATATTCCTAAAGAATGTTAGTTGAAGTATGTTAAGTTAGTGCATCCATGAAACAAGAACAGGATGCAATGTGAAAGGAATAATCAGAAACCAGAAAGGTCTTGGAAATTACAGGGTCATAAAAAAGCACTCAACAGAGAATTTAGAAGTTAGTCAAAGCAAATTCCCCAGAAAGGAGAGGCAAAAATAAAAACAGAAAATAGGAAAGACAAGGCAATTTGAGATGTTATCCAAAATGGCGTTCCATAAATAAAGAACAGAGAATATACAAAGAAGGAAAGTATCAAAGAAATATTGAAAGAAACTACACAAGCATTAATTTCTAGCTTGAAAGGGTTCCTCGAAAGGGATGCATAGGAGACCATGGATGTTCAAAGGCCCTCCTCAAGGTACCTCATCATGAAGTAATGGGAATACCAGAAATCAATAGAAGACGTGAAAAACATCCAGAGGCAAAATTCAACCACACACAAAACAGAGAATCAGAATGGCATTGGTCTTATCACAAGCGGAATGCTGGAAGACAATGGTGGAATCCCTTCAGAATTCTAAGACACAAATGATTTCCAACACTGATTTCCAAAACTGGTTTAAGTCTGGGGTGCAATCAACACATTTCAGATATACAAAATCTAAAAAAAATACTTCCCTTGCACCCTTCGTTAGGAAGCTATTAGAGGATGTGCTTTCAGTAACCAAGAAAGCAGAAGGATGCGGTAGACAGGGGCCACCACAATAAAAGATGCTAGCTATGCTCCCAGCCTAGAACACAACCAGTCCAGATTGGAGCAGGAGGGTGGAAGACTAAGGGTAGGAGGCCTCCAAGAAAAAGCAAAATGCAAATGGTAGGTTACTTTATGTGTTTGAGCACTCAGAAAAATGGATAGTTGTCAGAAAGATACTGCAATGATTAATTTTATGTGTCACCTGCACTGGGTCATAGGATGCCCAGGTATTTGGTCAGGCATTATTCTGATAATAATATTGTGTCTTTGAGGGTGTTTCTGGATGAGATTAACTCTGGAATCAGTAGACTGAGTAAAGCAGATGGCCCTCCTCAAGGTGGGTGGGCATCATCCAATCAGTTGAAGGCCAGAATAGAACAAAAAGGCTGACCTCCCTCAAGTAAGAGAGAACTCCTGCCTGATTGCGTGAATTGGAATCTCTCTCTTCCTGTCTTCAGACCTGAACTGAATTATAGGATTTTCCTTGGTCTCAAGACTTCAGGCTTTCAGAAAGGAACTACACCATCGACTCTCCTGGGTCTCCAACTTGTCAAATGCAGGCCTTGGACTTCTCAGCCTCCCTAACTATGTGAGCCTGTTCTTTATAATGTATGCATGTATGTATGTATGTATGTATCTATCTATCTATCTATCTATCTATCTATCTATGTATCTATTTTGAGATGGAATCTAGCTCTTGGTGCCCAGGCTGGGGTGTAGTGGCACAATCTTGGCTCACTGCAACCTCCACCTGCCAGCTTCAAGTGATTCTCCTACCTCAGCCTCCTGAGTAGCTGGGATTACAGGCATGTGCCACCATGCCAGCTACGTTTTGTATTTTCAGTAGAGACAGGGTTTCACCATGCTGGCCAGGCTGGCCTGGAACTCCTGACCTCAGGATCCACCCACCTTGGCCTCCCAAAGAGATTGATGGTCTCAATCTCTTACAGGAGTGAGCCACCTCACCTGACCTAATGAACATATTTCTATATATGCATACCACTGGTTTTGTTTCTTTAGAGAACCCTAATAGAGATACATAGAAATGTTTAGAAAGTGATACATGTGATAATATATGAAAGAACTTCAGTGAACTATTTTTTCATAGTCAATAATGTAGACAATGACTATTTAAAAGTTCAGTTGTAACTACATGGGGGTGATTAGGGCGGGGAAGTGAGGCTGGGGCAGTGGTTGATGTAGGAGTGCTCAATCCAGTTACTTTACAAGAAGTCAAGAAGGAATACCCAAACTGGATCATTCACATTGTCTAGAAAAATGAAGGTAAACGCCAGAAGAAACAGTTTAAGAAGCTGATGATAGTTGCCTCTTGGGGGTGGGATGGAATTTGGGGGAATACTGTTTTTCATGATAAGCTTTTTTGGGCTATTTGATTTTTAAATTTTATGCATATGTTCATAAATAAAAGTCGACTAAAAAAAGGAAAAAAGAAAGCAAACCAGGTTTCCAGCCATCAATTACAATGTGACTATAAATGTTAAAAATAAGTTGATTGTAGCTGGCAGTAGAGACAAACCTATTAGCCACCTTTAGCACGTGATGACAAGGTTACTTATTTGTAGCCAGCAGTTTTTATGCAGTTGAATGTCTTATGGGTTATAAGCAAACTACAAAGGTAACTAATTTATGTATTATGACCAAAATACTTTTTAAATTAAGCACTAGTGAATGATGTATCTCTGCACTTCTTAGTAATCAAAGCCCAAAATACCTTTAATTACAATGCATTTATTTTCCTCTTGGCAACAAATAACTTTTGCAAGTGCTTAATGTCATTGTAAACAGTAGTTTTTAAAAGCAATGCAAGCAATCCGTTGATAGATGTGGAGATCCCAAAGAGACACTAACAGGACAAACAAGGGAAAAAAAACTCTAAATGACATTCAAATGAAAGCTTGGAACTAAGCATAAAATTTCAAGGGGTTTAAAAGTACTCTCTTGGTCTGTTGCAAATAGAACCCTCACTAGCTGGTTTCAGGGGAAAATATACTTAAAGGACATTAGGCAGCCTGCAGAACCTCCAGGAGAGCCAGCTTGGAAGCTACTTAGCCAGGAACAGAGGACATCCTGTGCCAGCACCAGGCCTAAGGCTACAGACATGTCTCACACACTGTCACCCATGGTCACCAGCACTATGTAGTAACAAGATGCAGCAGGGGGGACTAAGGCAGCTGGATCCCAAGCAAAGCTTCCAATACACTTCTCCCGATTCCATCTATTGCAGGAAATCAAGAACTGGGAAATGCTCTTTGGGGGCGATGTGTACCTGCTCTGGGGAAGGGTGGGTGAGAAAGTATCAGCACATGTGGATACTTCCCCCATGCCCTGGCACCATCACCTCATTCTGGATTTTGTCAGGGAGGGGTCATCCAACTAGGAAAACAGAAGAGTGAATCCTAGTTACTTCTTCCTTGTCGGGAGGAAGCTAGTGGCAAGCAGGAGATGAAAGGGCAAGAGAAGTCAGGGTATTTATTTTGATTTTTCCTGTTCCTCCCTTGTTCCTGGCAGGTCATAAAGGAAAGGAGTGAGCCTCAGGTGAGGGTTGAGAAGGCATCAGGTGAGGCTAGGAAAGGTTAGGCCTCTACACACTATGATTCTTGTTCTTAAAACAGATCGGCATTCATTTTTTGAGCCAAAGAGGTATTCAGATAATAATAATTGGATTACAGATTGGTCAACTTAATGGCCTCATACTCATTTTGCCCAATCAGTTCCTTTGAAAACTGGACCTCAAAGGAGAACCTCCAAAAGGCAGGCCCTGGTATCTATTTCAGACTGGGTTCCCTGAAGCAGAGCTACTACTTTATTTATGGGGGAGGGCCATGGAAAGTGTGGCAGGGAAGGAGGGGGAGAAAACAGGATGGGGCGTGTTTGCGAGCTGACCTCTGCTTGGCATCCAGTGCAACTGACCCTGGGATCCAAGGGACCATCATAAAGGCAGCATCAGGGCAGTCCATCCAGAGGGGGAAGGCAAAAGAATTTCACTAATTCCCATCTCTCACCAGTGAGACATTCACCCCAGTGGTGCTACCTCCCTATCCTCTTGGTTGCACATGCCTGAGCATCCATGGGACCCTGGGAGTCTTGCCCCTCAGAGTCAACAGCGAGCCCCAGGGTGGCAGACAAGAGGCTAGGAGCTGTGGTGTTTGTCCACATGAGGACAGTTGTGGCAGGGACTGAGCCAAGACTCCTCAGTAGATTACAGCCAAGAGGATCTGGGGCAGCACATGAGAGATGTCTCATACAGTGTCTAGCTCATAATTAACTCTCATTCCAACTTCTGGCAACATTTAGCTATCTTCCTAAAAGATAAGAGATTTTATTTTCAAAAGCAAGTACTAATAGAGATCTCTTCCAGTTGGAGATTTGTCCACTGAGTGTGTTATTATGCAGAAATCCCCCAGGCAGAAGACTATGGATCCCCGGGGGGTCATGGTATTGCTGGAAAAGAAGCCGGAACCCACGCACTGCACCAAACGTCAGCACACTTGTTGTTATGTAAACAAGTATCACACATGCATACAGGAACTATTTTAAATGTACGTGGATGCTGCTGTGATTAGTAAGATATGGAAATTTACTGAATAAACAGAATAACTGCATTCCTAAAGGATCTTTTTATTCTGGATGTAATCGCTGTGCTGATTATTCTCTGCCTTCTCAGATCTAGTCTCTGCCATTATTTGTCCTGTTCTATCTTCCAGAAAAGAGACCGTGTCCTCTGGCCTCCAGCTGGATGTGATCAGCAGGAGATGAAATGGTAAGAGAAGTCAGCATTTATTTTGACTTTTAGCCCCCACCCTCACTTGTTCCTAGAAGGTCATTAGATACCTCTGAGCCTCAGTTTCCCCATCTGTACAATGAGAGAGTTAATCAGATACTCTCTAAGGTGATTTTTCAGTCACTGGCCCATGTTTTCACTTCCTGGATCATCTGAAAGAATGGTTATTCACATTTGCCAAATCAAATAGGTATGAATTCCAAGCTGATATTTCCTCATTGTTGTCGGGATACTTTCTTTCAAAAAAGAGATCAAAATGACAGGGTAAGAAAGTTTTCAGTTTGTCTTTATCTCATTTCACATTAAGTGTTTACTGTGGACTCATTCCTTTTTTATCATCTAAAGGTAGAATGAAATTCAGTAAATACCAAGCATACAGCTGTGTGGGGCTGTACAAGTCATTTTTTTTCCAAACATTTTCTACGTCTCATCAGGTGCAAACTAGAACACCTGCAGTATAACATATTACCTAGTGCACTTTGTAGGTAGCCTATTTACAGAGCATGTTGCACCTATTATATAAAGTTACTCAAATGCGAAAAGAAGCCAATTTCTTAAAAAATTTTCCCAAATTGATTTGAGTATATTAGCCCTCAGCCATAGCAATCATTTTAAACATAGAAGAGTTAAAAATTCCTTCTTGAATTCAACATCTGGGAACATGGTTTATCAATCCAAGAAGAGCTACACCCAACTCTACCAGTTCAGAACATCAAAAGCAAAATGGGAAGCATCTGAAATATGCAAGTTCATCCTCCTGGCATCTGACCACAGAGTGGTCCTGGACTCCTGGGTGGTGGGAGGTTCATCCTAGTTTCAAAAATGTGCAAGATGACTTTCAACAAGTTACATTTGCCTCACAGAAGGCTATTTTTGAAGTTTCTATCTGAATTTAAGCCTTCTAGAGAAGGGTTTTTCCCAGGGACATATCCCTCTTTCTCCTCTCCCCGTGAAGCTTGATTATTTTTGTGGGTAGCCTCTGGAACTGTTTTGGATATAAAACATCTAAATTTAAAAATATCCTCATACATATCAAAGAAGAATGGAAGAATATTAGTATTATTCCATAATGTTTATTACAGATATAGCAATGGGTAAAAGTCTAGATCTGTAGGTTTATATGAAAACACTGTGGGATAATAAGCAGATTATTTTCAGTTTTTCTTGGACACTAGTACTATTTTCTAAATATCAAATATTAACACAGCATGATGAACTGATGAAAATGATGAACTTTCTCCCATTTCCTTCTATAAAGACAAGTGTCATATTAAACCACCCAAAAGGCTACTCCTGTACTTTTACTTTCTAAGTATTTCATTTTGATGGGTATGTTTTCCAGGCAGTCACACTTTTTTAGTATAAATTTCTTTCTATGACTTTGACTCAAATATCATACTTCTTAAACAGGAATATGTTTACTCATAGGAATGTTGATTGTTAAAGACTAAAAATTTGAAGTGTACATGACCAAAAATGTGAAAGATAATAGGCAAAATTCAAAATAAACCCACATCAGCAAAAGTTATGGTGAAATTTCCCTAGTATAAAATTGACAACAAACATATTTTAAAAGCTCAGCATCACTGATCATTAGAGAAATGCAAATCAAAGCCACAAAGAGATACCATCTCACACCAGTCAGAATGGCTATTATCAAAAGTCAAAAAATAACAGATACTGGCAAAGTTATGGAGAAAAAGTAATCCTTATATACTGTTGGGGGAGTGTAAATTAGTTCAACCATTGTGGAAGACAGTGTGGTGATTCCTCAAAGACATAAAGTCAGAAATACCATTCGATCCAGCAATCCCATTACTGGATATACTCAAAGGAATATGAATCATTCTGCTATAAAGACACATGCACGCATATGTTCACTGCAGCACTATTCCCAACAGCAAAGGCATGGAACCCAAATGGCCATCAATGATAGACTGGATAAAGAAAATGTGGTACATACACACCATGGAATACTATGCAGCCATAAAAAGAACAAGATCATGTCCTTTGCAGAGACATGGATAGAGTTGCAGGCCATTATTTTTAGCAAACTAACACAGGAACAGAAAACCAAATACTGCATGTTCTCATTTATAAGTGGGAGCTAAATGATAAGAACACATGGACACATAGAGGGGAACACCACACATGGGGGCCTATCAGAGGACGGAGGGTGGGAAGAGGTAGAGAATCAGGAAAAATAACTAATGGATACTGGAATACCTGGGTGATGAAATAATCTGTACACCAAACCTCATGACACACATTTACCTATGTAACAAACCTGCATATCCTGCACATGTATCCCTGAACTTAAAATGAAAGTTAAAAATAAAATTGGTATCAAATAACAATGTAACAGTAACAACAACAGTAATAGCATGATCCCAAACCCACTTACGGTAAACTGGTCACAATCAAAGATGCGTAAAACAAATATGTCAAATAAAGTGTTTACCACTGTGGAATATAAATGCGCCTGGCCAGGCGCAGTGGCTCATGCCTGTAATCCCAGCAATTTGGGAGGTCGAGGTGGGTGGATCACTTGAGGTCAGGAAAAACCGGACTGACCAACATGGTGAAATCCCATCTCTACTAAAAATACAAAACAATTAGCCAGGCATAGTAATGTGTGCCTGTAATTTCAGCTACTTTGGAGGCTGAAGCAGGAGAACTGCCTGAACCCAAGAGGTGAAGGTTGCAGTGACCTGAGATCACACCACTGCACTCTACCCTGGGTGACAGAGCAAGACTCCATCTCAAAAATAAATTTTAAAAATGTGCCTAAGCCTTGCTTTTAAAAAACTGGTAGAAGAAAAGCTGAGTATTACCTGCATGAAAAAAAAATTCTTGGAATGATATTAATAAACTATGCACATTTTAAAGAAAAATCACTAGAATTTTTTTTCATATAAGGAAAGTTGAGGTTTGGGACAGTTCATTGGAAAACAATTAGTGAAGGACTTAGTTGCTTGAAACTTTAGCTGGAGTTAGTTTCAGAAACACTTTAGGAGGTGAAGCTCAATCCACAAGAACATTTGGTGAAGCCCTGTCATGTAGACATGAGTTAACCTGGTTTGGAGCAAAAAATGACAGCCAGGCCAAAAATCAATAATACCACCAAAAAATACATTTTAAACTACTCAACAGACCCAAGTGAAGGAATAGTAACAGGACCTTCCAGTTGGCTGGGAGGTTTTATATTAATGATGAGTCCATTTAATGATATTTGCTTTTTCTGTTTATAATATTATTTGTGAAGGCTTGCTAGTGTGCAAAATGCTTAGCTGTAAATTATTTGATGGAGCAATGTTTAATAAAGTATCATTATTCCATTCCATTCATAGTAAGAATGGTGCTTACATCTCTGAAGATGTAGAGCTGATGGTTAAAATTGAGAATAGCAGCCAGGACGGAGGCTGGTGAAGGTATCAACAGCTTCAGGAGAGAACTCCACACTCAAAAAAATAAATCAATGCAGACAGTGGTTGATTATTAGTTGGTAGAAACATTCCAATAAAAAGTGCCTCCTAGGAAAGCTTGCTTTCTTATCTACTTGAATACTAACTGTGGGTACAGGAAGGACTGGGTAGGTCAGGACTAGTACTCTTAAACTTACTGTTGAGTTGTTTTTCTTAAACAAATGTTCTCAAAACACAAAAGACCTGGATACAATGAATGACTTTGTTATTCACAAATTGATTTATTTAGGAAACTTTTTTTCTCATAGCTGAAACCCACCATTGCAAAGAAGAGCTATTGCAAAGACTACTGGAATGAAAAAGTTGGAGAGTTTTTCATGAAGAGCTCAGATACAGAGAACTGTAAGTCTTTGAGTTAGGTTATTTACATGTGAAGATAATTATTTACATAGGTCAAAATAAAGAGTAACAGTTGTTACTAAAATCAGAAACACTTTGGGTCCAGGATATTATAGAAGTAACTTGGCTTCTCAGAATGAAGAAATACCTACTGAAATTTCTATATATAATCCCCATGCCTGAAAATGTAGCGTGGAACCACTTCTTTGGCAACATGCTGAGCATCTCCTCATGTGGAATGCCCCAACACTCATTTGTATAAGTTTCTGTTCTCAAAATATACCACCACCCGAGAGAGGGGCTGCCTGGACCCAGAACCTATCATAATGCAGCGTTAGTACTCTTTTCATCAATCCAATTTAAAAAAATATCCAAAAATCATATCTCACTTTTTTCCTCAAAAGGAATATAAAAAGCATTTTTCTATTAAGATAAAGAGGCATACATTATTGTGTGCAATGAAAACTCCATATGCATTCATAAGAATGTGTAGTCATCTCTAGCCATTTTTTGTACTACTTGGAGCCACATTTCCAAGGTTCTCATTCATTTGAATCTGGAACTAAGGGCACCTAAGAGAAAATCCATCAGAAGCACTGTACCTCTTAAGCAGAATATGAGGGTACTGACATCATTCAATCCAACTAAAATGTGAAATTCTGGCAACAGATACATGGGCTGCTCTTTTCTAAAGTAAAAGATCCCAGCAGGACAAAGGGCTAGCTCTTGCCCCCGGCCCCACAGAGTCTCCATTTACCACCCCAGGCATTGAGCTCTCAACAGAGAGCTTACCCCCCAACTGAGCAATACAGCCCACTGTCAACACAGCCTTCCACTTGTAAGCTATGTAGAAATAGGAATTTTAAAAACAGGGCAAAAAATTTCCCATGGTGACCAATCTTATGTGATGAGTTAAAGCCGCTTACTAGCTATTGGATCTATCTGATCTTAGCAAGTTCCTAAACCTCCCTAAACCTAAACCTAACAATGTCCTTTGTCTTACAGAAGTGTTCTGAGGACTGTGCAAGATGCTTCTTGTAAAGGAACACAGCCCATTGACTGCCACAGAGTAAATACGCACTAGACATTACTACTATTAGGTACCAAGTCTTTAATGAGCTGGGTTCAAGGAAAAATGCCATCAACAGGTTCTGAAGTAAAAGACATCTCTCTCAACATCAAGAATATTACAGACAACTTAAGGAGATAATATTAACATGCAAGAAACAACAAGTGATATAAAACCATGTGAGCGATAGGGCTGGTAGACTTGGTGTGTTCAAGTTCTTAGTCTACTGGCCATATGAGCTTGACCAAGTAACTGTGTACAATACAATTAAAAAGATCTGACCTGCCCACCTCACTGGGCTGTAATAGAAGTCAAAGAAATAATACACATGAAAATGTTCTGGGAGCTAGAGAACTTTATGTGCATATTTGTAAGTATTACTGTGACTACCATTAATTCAAATAGGGTACTCTATCACAGGGCCCAGGCTGAAAAGGATACGCAAGTTGAATAAGGAAGAAATCAGTGAGGAGTCAGATAGTTGGGGATGTCTTCGTGGATCTGACAAGCTTTGAGTTGTACCCTGAAGATTAGATAGAATCTGGGTAAATGAACAGCACTGGCAGAAATCCTAGCTGGAGTCACTACATGAGCAAGTTCATGGTGATGAGCTTGGTCGAGTGTAAAGTGGAATGGTGGGAAAGTAAGTGTGGGTTAATTGAGGGTGTCAGCCTATGTGGACCGTCGAAGTCAAGGAGCAGAGCTTAGCTAGGGATATGCCAGAACCAGGGCAGTGCTGGATAGGTGGCTACTCCTAGAAACAGGACCGTGACAGCTACAGGATCAACCTCACATGTACACACATCTCCTTGTCTTTTTTATCTTCCCTCTTTAAATTTTATTTCTTACAATTATACCAGGTTATGGTACAGTTGATATAAATCAGTGAACTTTTTTTTTTTTTTTTTTTTTTTTAGACAGAGTCTCCCACTGTCACCTGGGCTGGAGTGCAGTGGTGAGATCTTGGCTCACTGTAACCTCTGCCTCCCCGGTTCAAGTGATTCTCCTGTCTCAGCCTCCCTAGTAGCTGGGATTACAGGTGCCTGCTACCACACCTGGCTAATTTTTTTGTATTTTTAGTAGAGACAGGGTTTCACTATGTTGGCCAGGCTGGTCTTGAACTCTTGACCTCGTGATCCGCCCGCCTCAGCCTCCCAAAGTGCTGGGATTACAGGCATGAACCACCACACCCGGTTTATCAGTGAACTTTTAAAACACTTTTAATCCAAGCACCAAATAAGGCAGCATTTCCTGTGACTGCTGGATGCCATCGTTTAAGTGAGATGCCAAACATTCCTCATTTGGGAAAATGCGCAATTGTCCACGTGGAGAACAAAATCAAAATGTGAAGAGCTGAATAAAAAACACTCCTTTGTTAATAAAATATTGCTCAGCGTAAGTTAGCAGAAAAATAACAGCAAATAGTTACAATGTAATAGCTAACATTTATTAAGCCCATACCACGCATCAGGTACAGGAACTATTTCATTTAATCTTCTCCCAAACCTTTGAGGGGGATACTACATGTATCCTCCTTTTCCTGATGGGGAATCTGAGGTCTTTGGTCCCAGAGCAGGTGAACGTCACAGTCAGGGTTTTAATGGTTGTTCTGCATGAGCCAAAGCCAAAGCACAGTGAATATGGTGATGACTGAACATGACAAATAGGAACCCTTTTCATCAAACAGTTTTGAAAATTAGTCACCCAGAATACAAAATTCCTCATGGTAAACAACCAAATCTATAATTACTAAACAAGTGCCTTTCATATATACAAACTGATTTATCAAATGGAGAAAAGATGATCTTAAGATTTCCTCATGCTATGGAGAAAGGATCCCACTTAACACTACACATACATCCAGAAACAGTCGAACATACTGAATTTCTGTAAATCAAGTACTGTATTTACTAAAGAAACTTCTCTAGGGTACACGTGCAGTAAATATTTAACAAAATGAAGAATCTTTTTGCAACCTGAATAGTCATTCAATAACTTATCTGTTTTGTAAATTTGGATATACAGCAGACTCCTGACATTCCTGAGGCATACATCCGAAACCTTTTCAAATTCCCAGATCCACAAATATAAGAATGTTTATAAAGGCTCCTCGCTTTCCCTTGAATCCCATTTCCATAGTCATATGTGTTTACCTGTGCATAGCCTCACACCACACACTACAAGTTAGCCTTACTTTCAGATTTCACTAAATGTGACTCTCCCTGATGGCCATTTTTCACAGACACAACACAATGTTTTAATTGACAAGCATTGTTACAAATGCACAAATGCACAGAAGGATAAATGACCCTTTTCCACAATGTATCTTGCAAAGTAGACTTCTCAGATTCATACCTCAGCCTAACTGTGCCACAGACCCAGCGGAGAACTTACTAAGAATCACAAACCTGCAAGTTAAATCCATAAACACCTAAGGTCTGAACACATTTATTAAGTTTGCCTGGGCAGGGATATGAGGTGTATCTGTACAGTCCACAGAAATTTCATTGTTCTTGCTAACCCACAAGAGTGACAGAAGTCGACTGAACCTTTTGGTGATGAGTCCAGAAAGTTCAATTGCAGAAACATTGCCCGCATGAATTACAATGATTTGCCTACAAATTCAAAATATGGATACTTTGTATGATTAAGGTTGTTGAAGATCAAACTTGGATGATTTCACTGCTTTCAGTAATGCAGCCCACTCACAGCTGGCACACTGGGCACAAAAGCCAGCAGATGGACCTTTCTGAAGGACTGTTCTGGAACTCTCAATCCCTGGTTGGGTTTGGACATGCCCCCAAAATACCACTAACCATGAAAGACAGACAGAGTAGGGCAAAGAGTAAGGGAGGGAGGGACAGGGTGAGTGAGAAAGGAAAAGACACAGAAACCAAGAGAAACAATGAAAGAAACAGAAACACAGGAAAAATGAAAGAGGGAGGGAGGGAATGTGGAAAAGATAGAAAAGAGAATAAAGAGAGAAAGAATGAACACGGAATTTGGCTGCTGTGCAGGAACAGAAAAAGAAAGACGTTATCATTTCAAACTACATATGATAGCTTACACATTTCAGAACGCATTTGAAAAGACGACTGCCAGATTTTCAAGTTATTTATTTATTACCCCTTTTGTTCCAAAGAGGTTTTGCAGGATTTTGCTGCCAGATTAATTTTCCTAAAGCTCAGCTCTGATCATATTACTCTCCTGCTTACAAACCCCAATAGCTCCTCACTGCCTATAAAAGGCAGTCCAGTTTCCTTAGCCTCCTATTTGAGGCCCTCTATAATCCGGCCCCAAACTTCCAGGCCAACCTCATCCTACACTGTTCCCCTTTGTAAGTTCTTTGCTCCAGCAGAAGGACACTCGCTGATGCTTCCCAACACCTGTATTTTCTGCCCAAGCACCTTTGCTTGTGTGGTTCCCTCTGCCTGGAACACCCTTTCCCTACATCTGCACATGCCCAGTCCCACTCACCCCTGGAAGCTCTGCCTACAGGATGATAGGCACACAGCAGGCACTCAGTCACCAACAGTGGAACTTCCCACACCGATACAAGTGCTTTATACACAGCTCTTGCTGGAAACTCACAACAAGAGGAAGTTGTTTTTTTTTTTTTTTTTTTTTGAGATGGAGTCTCCCTCTGTCACCCAGACTGGAGTACAGTGGCAATCTTGGCTCATTGCAACCTCCGGGTTCAAGCAATTCTCTTGCCTCAGCCTCCTGAGTAGCTGGAATTATAGGTGTGCACCACCACACCTGGCTAATTTATATATATATATATATATATATATATATTTTTTTTTTAAGTAGAAACGGGTTTTCACCATGTTGGCCAGGCCGGTCTCAAACTCCTGACCTTGTAATCCACCTGCCTTGGACTCCCAAAGTGCTGGGATTACAGGCATGAGCCACCATGCCTGGCCAAGAGGAAGTTATTTCTTAATTTTCTAGATCTGCAGCTGTGGTCCAAGGGAGCTGGGGCTTTTGCCCTGGGGTTGTGTCATTTGCCCATTGCTCCTTCTGCTACCCCAAGGCCATTGTTTGCACAGAACAAAAAGTGGCTGCATGAATCAATGCCAACATGTTGTAGCAATATTTTTTTTAAGGGGAAAAAGTGCACCTTTCCATTCTGTGTGAACTCGAATTTGCTTGTCCAGTCCTGAGTCACAGTTTCATTTGGCAGCCCCTCTGCAGCCCTTGCCAGTTTTCATGAGGCAGGACACTCCACTAGCCGATTCAGAAAGGCAGAGGCTGCAGAGGCCCAAGAAGCCAGGGCAGTACGGATTCCTCAGGCGCCTCCACACTCCCCTCCTGGAGATGTCATGAGAACACACGCAGGAGGAGGCTGATAACCACCAAAGATGTCAATGGATCCAGTTTTACTCCTTCACATCCTAAGAATGTGCCAAAGGATTTTTAAAGGTGCCATTTATCACCAAGGGTGGGAGAGCAGGTTGCTAACACTATTCATACAACTCCAAAGCCAGCTTAAACAAACATGGCAACTGGGTGTAGGACCAGGTGTCATGACTGATTGATGGGGGTCTATTAAGCACGGAAAGCAGCCAATATCTACATGCTCACTGCACACAGGCCCAAGCTATTACATGATGAGCTGTTACGTAACCTTAAGTACTAATGGAATTTGAACTGTACACATCTGATATGCTCCCCCTTTCTAATTTTTGGCATTAAGAGGCTATATGAATTGACTGGAATGCAAGAGTCCTCCCTTCCATTTTCTCCCTTTCCTGATGACAGGAAGGCCATGTGATCACAGCAGAGTATCTCATAATACTGATGTACTCAAAGTTTCCCCAAAGCAAACGTTCCACTGTCCTGTTGAAATCTGACCTATTTTTAATAGGCTGCTCCGTTTAAAAATCAACATGATTTGCTGGAGCATGACTTTAGATGAAAGCTGTTTCCTGGGATGAATCCAAACTTCAGATCAATCCCCTGGACAAAACTCAACTCAGCCCAATAAATTATGGCTCACTTGATAAAATATTAAAGCAAAAATAAATTAATCCAATAACCGTATGAAATCTATGGCTGCCCTGCCGGTTTCTTGCCCCTACTCAGTTGTTGACTTCTGGGCCCACTAAACTCGTGACAAGGTTTGTCTACCTAGTGTTTCTTACCCCTGCAATACCTGCCTCTCTCCACCCCTCTAAGCTGCCATATTTCAGGCTGGGACAATCGAACTCCTTGCCCCATTAAAGACTACTCACTGTCCTCCTCCTTGCCTCCATAGAGAAATAGCATCTGCAGTGAGGTTTCAAAGAAAACGATCGGTGGAGCACAATGTAGAACTTTGTTTCCCCAAACTTTTCTTATTCATTACTAAATAAGTTACAAATTCTGTTGAACACCTCCAGAGCTACAAGTGAGTTATCAATCGCTTACACTTCAAAATCTATCAGGGGAGGTTGAGGCAGGTGGATTGCTGGCGCCTAGGAGCTCAAGACCAGCCTGGGCAACATCGTAAAACCCCGTCTCTATAAAAAGTACAAAAATGTATAGTGCATGCCTGTAGTCCTAGCTACTCGGGAGGCTGAGGTGGGAGGATCACTGAGCCCAGGGAAATTGAGGCTACAATGAGCCTGGGTGACAGAGGAGACCCTGTCTCAGCAAAACAAAACAAACACAAAAACTCTGTTGGCTTCTAGCAGTCTTTAGTTTGAAACTAGAATTAATGTGGGACTTCTCCGTTTTACTTCTTAATCGTTAAGCATTACCAAGCAGACATTTGTCAACAAAGTTATACAGTGCTTTCCTCACAAGGGGCTGTGGGGGGGGGGGGCGGTGGTGGTGGTGGTGTTTATATTTGGCAATCCAAAAGAGAGAATAAAAAAATAGAGATTAAAAACTAAGCAGTACCCAGTGAAGGGTGATGCTGTCCAGGAGGAATCCTACAAAGGGGGTAGTGATGATCACTTCTGCTTTGGCCAGACGGAGCTACAGAATACTGTATGTGCCATCTTAGTCTTAGCACAGAAAGGGCTGGGAGGTATCTACCTTCAGTGAACCGTCCGAAGATCACTGGACACTGCCGAGACAAAAGTGATCCCAATAGAGCAGTGACAGTCACAGAATAGGAAAGACAGAAAAGCAAAAATCCAGAAATGTCTCCCACATTAAACAGAAATGGCTGTGAATGAGAGCATTCTATTCCAGGGTAGTATGTTCACAAAGAAAAATATATTCCTAAATGTACTCAATTACGGAGTATTTGGGTTACTAAGTAAAAGGACCTCAAACAGTTAATTGATGGTGAAGCCTAGTTTGCAGCTAAGAGGTATGATAATAATGTCTATGACTTCAGGGTATAATGACAAGTGCTTGCCACTGTGTAGGCTGAAGACAGCTGGGTTTTGAAACAGAATAATTCACATACAGGCCAGGTGCGGTGGCTCACACTTGTAATTCCAGCACTTTGGGAGGCCGAGGTGGGTGGATCACCTGAGGTCAAGAGTTTGAGACCAATCTGACCAACATGGTGAAAACCTGTCTCTACTAAAATACAAAAACTAGCTGGGTGTAGTGGCAGGCACCTGTAATCCCAGGTACTCAGGAGGCTGAAACAGGAGAATCACTTGAACCCTGGAGGCGGAGGTTCCAGTAAGCCGAGATCGCACCATTGCACTCCAGCCTGGGTGACAAGAGTGAAATTCTGTCTCAAAGAAAAAAAAAAAAAGAATAATGCAAATATAAATATTTGCCACTACCTCAATTTTATTATTCTGCAGTGGATACGGCCTCAAAAGCAGAATTAAACCTATTTAATACAGAGCCATCAGATGATCCAGTTTTTCAAACTATCCTTGATTCAGTTCCTCCACCTCTGGATACACTGCCCATCATGATAGAATCCTTAATTTAAAGGATTATTCTGGGAAACCAGGCTAGCCCCTGACAATTTCAGCCATCCTAAGGTCATCTCTTGAAAAAATTACAATTAGCTACATATTGTTTTTTACTTACATTTTAAATGTGAATACATTTAGACAATGTACAATGATACATCATATTTATTTGCATCATTCCCTGCCATTAAAAAATGTAGAGGCATTTGTAGTCAAATCTAATGCAATGTTGTGAACATTTACAAAGCTCATCTTTAATAGAGACTTGTCTCAAATTTTCAAGCAGCTATCAGAATTGGCACGTAGGTAACCATGATTGGAAAAACTGAAAAACCATAGACAGCAAAGAGGCAACACAGGTGTAGCCATTTCCCTTTCCTATGCAGGTGCAAGACATCACTAATCAATTCCGGTAACACTCCTTGTTTCCAAGCCCAGCCATCAGAGCTTACACAGGTGAGGAGACTTATTATGGATCATTTAGCACACTCTAAAGGGAACACTCAGGATGATAAACCACCAGCAAGCCTCAAAGCACACAAATCAGTTGAACATAATAAAAATATTCGGTAGGCTGGCAAAAAGAAGATGCAGGGTGATGAGATAATTGTATTAAAATATCTGAAGAGGGACCTTGGATATTGTGCTCAATCTGGCTCCAAAGGGTAGCTAGGCAATAAATAATCATACCAGGGTAAACATGGTGGCATTCATAAGAATGCATCAAGGCAGATTTTACCCAGATAAAAGGAAAGAGGGGTAAACCTTCCCACCACAGACTACAGATATAAAAGAGATTTTTCTTTTAATCTTTTATAAACAAGTCCCACTGATTCATGGAATGTTCTCACCAAAATTTCTAAGAAATGGAGACTTGGCAGGTATGGTAGCTGTTTAACAGCTTTGAGGGAAGGACAGTGCATTAATCTGCTCTCACTAGCTGCTAATAAAGACATACCCTATACTGAGTAATTTATAAAGGAAAGAAGTTTAGTTGACTCACAGTTAGTTCAGCATGGCTGGGGAGGCCTCAGGAAACTTACAATTATGGTGGAAGGGGAAGCAAACACATCCTTCCCAACATGGCGGCAGCAAGAAGTGGTGCCGAGGGAAAGGGAGAAAAAGCCAACAAATCTCGTGAGAACTCCCTCACTATCACGAGAACAGCAGCAAGAGGGTAACTGATTCAATTATCTCCACCTGGTCCCTCCCATGACAGGTGGGAATTATTAGACCTACAATTCAAGATGAGATTTGGGTAGAAACACAGACAAAGCAAATCAGACTGTATCAGTGGGAGAGAATGTCTGATAAATACGTAAAGCATGCGCTGAATTTATGATTTAAATATAAGTTGCATATTCACTGATCACACTGTAGCTGTAAATCTAACTCTGAAAACCTCTTGATACTGGTCAGGTACTAATATCTCGAGGTCCATGCAAGGTACAACAAAATGTTCCAACCACTCCTTCAGGACATTTCCCTACCAATTTACAACACGGTGACCTCCTCTGCTTGGAGAGTGAGAAAACTGTGCTACAAAAGATTAAGACAGAGACCCAGGATTTCCTAGAGAAGTCTTAGTAGTCTTGATGTAAAAACACATTTGTTTGTTTTTAAAGGAAATGAATCAGTCACGGCTTGGATGCATGGAGGGAGAAATTCTTCTGCAGGCTCTCAGGCAAATCGCTGCTCTCAGCTTGGTGGGCTGTGCTTATGTAACTTCTCAGTGACTCTGATTCTACTCTGTTGTTTTGTGACCCAGGGCAGACTATCCTACCCCTGTGAATCTCTGTTCCTGTATCTGTAGAATAAAAACACTAGAATACTGACACCCCGACCAGCCACACGATGAGGACTGAGTAAGGCAGTCTTTGTAGAAAGCTGAGTTCTTGGAAGAGAGAAACAATAGGATCAGGTCTCATTATTTAATATTTTACAATGGGTTTAAGCTCTACGCTTGGTTTCAAATCCTTAAAATCATTCCTATTTAGTCTAATCTGCTCATTAGATGTTGAAATACACCCTAAACCTTTTCTTTACTAACTACCCAGACTGACACAGGTTCAAGTGCCAGGAAAGAAACTACTTTTATAAGAATCATTTACACCTTCTAGAATACCCTAGAACAGAGGCAATTTTCTCCCTCAAACAATCTTTCCTTTCTTATATCCTACATTTTCCAGTGAAAAGACTTACAGAGGTAGGTGATAACCATTTGCCCCATCCTGCATTCTTCTCCTTCTTTAGCTAGAGGGAGAAACATGGTGTGGGGGTAAGAAGTAGGCCAGTCCCAGAGACATTTCACACATATAATCCTACTTGGTAGCAGTGGTGGGAGGAGAGCTAGACCAGTAACCAGGATTATAAGAATCAGGGGGGAGGGAATAGAATCATTCCTCACTCCCATGCTAAGGTCACCTCCCCTTACGATGCAGTGGCCCATGCCCCTGTGTAAATACACACTGGTCCACCTGAATTACACCAGCATCGCGTTTGAGATCAGAGGGGATCCACACAGTAGGAGGTCTTATCTGTACAATCTTCAGAAATGCAGACACAACAAGAAGGAAAGAATGATACTTGCGTGTTACATTTCAATTTCAGCAATCCCCCAAAGGTGTCAGGAAGCTTTACCAGCTGAATGATGAAATGACAGATGACAAGCCAGGCAGCTACCCTGACACATCATGAGTTTCTGTCACAGATAGCAATCATTTTCATTCATCTCATATCCACTTTCCCTTCTTTCTAGATTTCCTTTTTGAAAATTACTTCTCCCCTCTGCATGTAGTCTTGGTGAGACTGTCACTCAGGGTACCCCTGCTCCCCCTGGCCAAGGTGTAGGATGTGGCCTAAGCTAAGTCAATCCAACCCTTGTTACCAGGACTCTGACTCTCGGATGGAGAAACCTACTGGAATTTTCCATTGCAGCAGCAGCACGCTAATCAGACTGTCAGTTCTGTCCACCTAGAAGTCCAGGGCTTCCCATGTTCCATCCTTTACCAAGACTCTTCTCCCCACTACCTGTTGGGTCTCCTGAGCTATTGGATATCCTCCTGATAAAATCCTTTTGTGTTTGACTTAGCCAAAATTGGTGTCTGTTGTTTGCAAAATAAGAAAGCTAACTAATACAGATGTCTGGCTTGCTTCCTCGAATTCTGACCTATTAGAGGATTCCTACACCCAGCAAAGCCCTATAAGTCTAAATGAGTCTCAAAATGATACTGTGTGTGTATATATATATAATTGTACTTTAGGTTATGGGGTACATGTGCAAATCATGCAGGATTGTTGCATAGGTACATACATGGCAAAGTGGTTTGCTGCCTCCATCCCCCCATCACCTATATCTGGTATTTCTCCCCATGTTGTCCCTCCCCTAGCCCCCTGCAACTGACCCCAGTATGTGATGCTCCCCTCCCTATGTCCACGTGTTCTCATTGTTCAACACCCACCTATGAATGAGAACATGCAGTGTTTGATTTTCTGTTTTTGTGTCAGTTTGTTGAGAATTATGGTTTCCAGATTCATCCACGTCCCTGCAAAGGACATGAACTCATCATTTTTTATGGCTGTGTAGTATTCCATGGTGTATATGTGCCACATTTTCTTTATCCAGTTTATGGTTGATGGACATTTGGGTTGGTTCCAAGTCTTTGCTATTGTAAACAGTGCCATAATGAACATGCTTGTGCATGTGTCTTTATAATAGAACAATTTAAATTTTATTTTGATTTAAAATATTTGTATATATTTATGGGGTTTCAATATGTGTATACATTGTGGAATAAGAAAATCAGGTCACTTAATATATCCATAACCTCATACTTATTTCTTTGTGATGAGAATATTTAGAATCTACTCTTTTAGCAACTTTGAAAAGACAAGGTGACTATTAATCATAGTCACCTTGCTGTGCAATAGATCACCAAAACTTGTTCCTCCTGTCTCACTGAAACTTCGTGCCCTTTGATCAATATTTTTACTTTTCACCACCCACTCCCACCCTCCTCAGCCTCTGGTAACCACCATTCTACTTTCTACTTCTGAGTTCAAATTTTTTACATTCCACATAAAATGTAATATTTTCTATTCTAATATTTCTAATATTTGTCTTTCTATGCCTGGCTTATTTCACATAGCATAATGCCCTCCAGGCTCACCCATGTTGTCACAAACTACAGAATTTCATTCTTCTTTCAGGCTGAATAGTATTCTATCATGTACACAGACCACGATTTTAAATCCTTTCATCTGTTGATGGGCACTTAAGTTGTTTCCATATCTTGGCATGTGAATAACACCGCAGTGAACACGAGAGTACAGACATCTCATCAACACACTGATTTACATTCATGTGGCTATATACTCAGATATATACTCAGAAATGGGGGCCAGGCGCAGTGGCTCGCACCTGTAAGCTCAGCACTTTGGGAGGCCAAGGTGGGCAGATGATCACAAGGTCAGGAAATCAAGACCATCCTGGCCAACATGATGAAACCCCATCTCTACTAAAAATACAAAAATTAATAGAACGTGGTGGTACGCGCCTGTGGTCCCAGCTACTTGGGAGGCTAAGGCAGAAGAATCACTTGAACCCGGGAGGCGGAGGTTGCAGTGAGCTGAGATCACACCATTGCACTCCAGCCTGGGCAACAAAAGTGAAACTATGTCTCAAAAAAAAAAAAAAAAAAAGTGGGACTGCAGGATGATAGTAATTCTATTTTTAATTTTTTTTGAGAAACTTCCATACTGTTTTCCAAAATGGCTGTTCTAACTTACATCCTCATCAATGGTAGACAAAGGTTCCCTTTTCTCCATATCCTTGCCAACACTTACCATCTTTCTTTCTTTTCTTTATTTTTTGAGACGGAGTCTCACTCTGTCACCCAGGCGGGAGTGCAGTGGCATGATCTTGGCTCACTGCAACTTCCACCTCCCAGGTTCAAGGGATTCTCCTGCCTCAGCCTCCTGAGTAGCTGGGACTACAGGTGTGCGCTACCATGCCCAGCTAATTTTTTTGTATTTTTAAGAGAGACGTGGTTTCACTTTGTGGCCAGGCTGGTCTGGAATTCCTGCCCTCTAGTGATCCGCCCACCTCAGCCTCCCGACACTTAACCGTCTTTCATCTTTTTTCTAATGTTCATTCTAATAGGCATGAGATGATAGCTTATTGCTGTTTTAATTTGCATTTCCCTGCTGATTAGTGGTATTGAGCATTTCAACATGTATCTGTTGGCCTTTTTTATGTCTTCTTTTGAGAAATGTCTATTCAGGTCCTTTGCCCTTTTTTTTTTTTTTTGAGGTAGAGTCTCACTCTGTCACCCGGGCTAGAATGCAATGGCATGGTCTCAGCTCACTGCAACCTCCGCCTCCTGTGTTCAAGCAATTCTCCCCCCTCAGCCTCCCAAGTCGCTGAGATTACAGGCCTGTGCCACCACACCTGGCTAATTTTTGTATTTTAGGTAGAGATGGGTTTTCACGATGTTGGCCAGGCTGGTCTTGAACTCCTGACCTTGTGATCCACCTGCCTTGGCCTCCCAAAGTGTTGGGATTACAGGTGTGAGCTGCCATGCCCGGCCCCTTAGCCCATTTTTAAGAGTTGTTTTCTTGCTAGTGAGTGGTTTGAGTTTCTTGCATATTTTGGATTTGAGTCCCTGATCTGATTTATGATTTGTAAATATTTTCTCCCAATCTGTGGGTTGTCTTTTCACTGTATTCATTGTTTCCTTTGCTATACAGAAGCTTTTTAGTTCAATATAATTTCATTTGTCTATTTTTGCTTTGTTGTCTGTGCTTTTGAGGTCATATGCAAGAAATCGTTCCCCAGATTATTGTCTTGTCATGTTTCTCCTATGTTTTCTTCTAGTAGTTGTATAGTTGATACTATGCATTTTTGAGTCTAATAAAAGAGAGAAACTAGAAAGCTTTAGAATAGTTATTCAATGTGACATCTACACTGGCTCTTAATGTCACCTTCCGGAATTGGAGACACAGAGTGAAAGCAAGAGGCAGAGAGTGAAAGAACGAGAAAGAAAGAGAGAAGGGGGAAGAGAATAATACAGTGTTTAAAATATAGTCTATACCAGGTGGGAGGATCATGAGGTCAAGAGATCGAGACCATCCCGGCCAACATTGTGAAACCTCATCTCTACTAAAAATACAAAAATTAGCTGGGTGTGTTGGCATGCACCTGTAGTCCCAGCTACTCAGGAGACTGAGGCAGGAGAATTGCTTGAACGCAGAAGGCAGAGGTTGCAGTGAGCCGAGATCCTGCCACTGCACTCCAGCCTGGCACCTGGGGACAGAGCAAGACTCTGTCTCAAAAAAAAAAATATATATATATATATATATATAGTTTATATTATACACAATACAATTCATATAAGTGCGTATAGTTCAATGGGTTTTGATAACTGCATACACCTATGTGTATATAATGCCAATCATGACATAAAACATCACTATCATTCCAGAAGTTTCTATCATGCCTCTTTCCAGCTATAATACTCCTCCCACCTGCATAAGTAAACACTGTTCTGATTTCTATCACCACAGCCTAATTTTTCCTGTTCTAGAACACCATATAAATGAAATCAGGCAGCGTGTGCTCTTGTGTCTGGCTTATTCTTCTCAACATAAAGTTTTTGAGATTCATCCAGGATTTTATATGTGTCAATAGTGTGTTCTTTTTTTACTTTGAAGCAATACTCCATTATTTGAATGTACCACAATTTATTTATTCAGCCTCCTGTTGATGGATATTTGGGTTGTTTCTAGTTTGAAGCTAATATGAAAAAAGGTGCTATGAACATTCTTGGGCAAATTTTTTTTATGGCCATACAATTACTTTTGTTTCTCTTGAATGAATTAATTTTTATTAAATGATGAAGAAGCTTTTTATAAAAGCTTGCAGAGAAGCAATAATACACATTCTGCATGAAGAAAAAATGACCATTTTGCATCTTTAAGGATAGGACTGGTTCAGAGATATCATCTATTAAATCTGTACTCCCTCTCTACAAGCTACGTCCTTGCAACCACAAAACAGCCCCATTTCTTTACCATTCTAGACAAACCTTTCCCTTCTCCTTAAGTAGCATACACTCCTAATATGCCTTCTACATGGCAATTAAAAAAAGAGAGAGAGAAATGGCGGCTCGGCA
Source organism: Cacajao melanocephalus (assembly GCA_963573385.1). Lineage (NCBI taxonomy): Eukaryota > Metazoa > Chordata > Mammalia > Primates > Pitheciidae > Cacajao > Cacajao melanocephalus. The sequence continues at coordinate 55,687 of CAUYLG010076253.1, forward strand.
CAGTGCCTCACGCCTGTAATCCCAGCATTTTGGGAGGTCGAGGTGGGTGGATCACAAGGTCAGTGGATCACGAGGTCAGGAGTTCCAGACCAGCCTGACCAATAAATATGGTGAAACCCCATCTCTACTAAAACTACAATAATTAGCCAGGGGTTTGCCTATGCAGGTGGGAGGAGTATTATAGCTGGGCATCCTTGTCTTGTGCTGGTTTTCAAAGGAAATGCTTTCAGCTTTTGCCCATTCAGTATGATATTGGCTGCAGATTTTGTCATAAATAGCTCTTATTTATGACAAATTTATTATTCTTAATCCTGAGTTCTAATTTGAGATACATTCCATCAATACCTAGTTTATCGAGAGTTTCTGCATGAAGGGGTGTTGAATTTTATTAAAGGCTTTTTCTGCATCTATTGAGATAATCATGTGGTTTTTGTCATTGGTTTTGTTTATGTGATGGATTACGTCTATTGATTTGTGTATGTTGAACCAGTGTTGCATCCCAGGGATGAAGCCAGCTTGATCGTGGTGGATAAGCTTTTTGATGTGCTGTTGGACTCGGTTTGCCAGTATTTTATTGAGGATTTTTGCATCAATGTTCAACAGGGATATTGCCCTGAAATTTTCTTTCTTTTTTTTTTTTCTTTTTTTTTCTTTTTTTTTTTTTTTTTTGTTGTGTCTCTACCAGGTTTTGGTATCAGGATGACACTGTCCTTTAAAATGAGTTAGGGAGGAGTTTCTCTTTTTCTATCATTTGGAATAGTTTCAGAAGGAATGGTACCATCTCCTCTTTGTACCTCTGGTAGAATCTGGCTGTGAATCCATCTAGTTCTCAGCTTTTTTGGTTAGTAGGCTATTAATTACTGCCTCAATTTCAGAACTTGTTATAGGTCTATTCAGGGATTCAACTTCTTCCTGGTTTAGCCTTGGGAGGATGTATGTGTCCAGAAACTTATCCACATCTTCTAGATTTTCTAGCTTATTTGCATAGAGGTGTTTATAGTATTTGCTGATGGCAGTTTGTATTTCTGTGGGATCAGTGGTGATACTCCTTTATCATTTTTTATTGTGTCTCTTTGATTCTTCTCTCTTTTCTTCTTTACTAGTCTGGTTAGTGGTCTATCTATTTTGTTAATCTTTTCAAAAAACCAGATCCTGGATTCACTGATTTTTTGAAGGGTTTTTCATGTCTCTATCTCCTTCAGCTCTGCTCTGATCTTAGTTATTTCTTGTCTTCTGCTAGCTTTTGAATTTGTTTGCTCTTGCTTCTCTAGTTCTTTTGTGATGTTAGGGTGTTGATTTTAGATCTCTCCAGCTTTCTCTTGTGGGCATTTAGTGCTATAAATTTCCCTCTGAGCACTGCTTTAGCTGTGTCCCAGAGATTCTGTCTGTCTCTTTGTTGTGTCTTTGTTCTCATTGGTTTCAAAGAACTTCTTTATTTCAGCCTTAATTTCATTATTTACCCAGTAGCCATTCAGGAGCAGGTTGTTCAGTTTCCATGTAGTTGTGCAGTTTTTAGTGAGTTTCTTAATCTTGAGTTCTAATTTGATTGCACTGTGGTCTGAGAGACGGCTTGTCATGATTTCCATTCTTTTGCATTTGCTGAGCAGCGTTGTTTTACTTCCAATTGCACAGTCAATTTTAGAATAAGTGCGATGTGATGCTGAGAAGAATGTATATTCTGATGATTTGGGGTGGAGAGTTCTGTAGATGTCTATTAGGTCTGCTTGGTCCAGAGCTGAGTTTGAGTCCTTAATATCCTTATTAATTTTCTGTCTCATTGATCTAATATAGACAGTGGGATGTCAGTCTCCCACTATTATTGGGTGGGAGTCTAAGTCTCTTTGTAGGTCCCTAAGAACTTGCTTTATGAAGCTGAGTGTTCCTGTATTGGTGCATATATATTTAGGATAGTTAGCTCTTGTTGTTGCATTGATCCCGTTACCATTATGTCTTTGTCTTTTATCTTTGTTGGTTTAAAGTCTGTTTTATCAGAGACTAGGACTGTAACCCCTGTTGTTTTTTCTTTTTCTTTTTTGGCTTTCCATTTGCTTGGTAAATATTTGCCCATCCCTCTATTTTGAGCCTGTGTGTGTCTTTGCACATGAGATAGGTCTCCTGAATACAGCACACCAATGTGTCTTGACTCTTTATCCAATTTACCAGTCTGTCTCTTTTAATTGGGCATTTAGCCAGTTTTAATTTAAGTTTAATATTGTTATGTGTGAATTTGATTCTGTCATTACGATGCTAGCTGGAAATTTGGCCTGTTAGTTGATGCAGTTTTTTCATAGTGTCGATGTTCTTTACAATTTGGTATGTTTTTGCAGTGGCTGGTACCAGTTTTTCCTTTCCATATTTAGTGCTTGCTTCAGTGCTTCCTTCAGTCCCTTTAGGGCTCTTGTATGCAGGACTGGTGGTGACGAAATCTCTCAGCATTTGTTTGTTTGTAAAAGATTTTATTTCTCCTTCACTTATGAAGCTTAGTTTGGCTGGATATGAAATTCTGGGTTGAAAATTCTTATCTTTAAGAGTGTTGAATATCAGTCCCCACTCTCTTCTGGCTTGTAGGGTTTCTGCAAAGAGATATGCTGTTAGTCTGCTGGGCTTCCTTTTGTGGATAACCATGCCTTTCTCTCTGGCTGCCCTTAACATTTTTTCCTTCATTTCGACCTTGATAAATCTGACGATTATGTGTCTTGTGGTTGCTCTTCTCAAGGAGTATCTTTGTGGTATTTTCTGTCTTTCCTGAATTTGAATGGTGGCCTGTCTTGCTAGGTTGGGGAGTTTCTCCTGGATAATATCCTGAAGAGTGTTTTCCAGCTTGGTTCCATTCTCCTCATCACTTTCAGGTACTCCAATCAAATGTAGGTTTGGTCTTTTCACAGTCCTATATTTCTTGGAGGCTTTGTTCGTTCCTTCTCATTCTTTTTTCTCTTGTCTTTACACTTTATTTCATTAAGTTGATCTTCAATCTCTGATAGCCTTTCTTCTGCTTGATCGATTCAGCTATTGATACTCGTGTATGCTTCACAAAGTTCTTGTGCTGTGTTTTCCAGCTCTATCAGGTCATTTATGTTCTTGTTGAAACTGCTTATTCTAGTTAGCAATTCCTCTAACCTTTTTTCAAAGTTCTTAGCTTCCTTGCATTGGGTTAGAACATGCTCCTTTAGCTCCGAGGAGTTTGTTATCATCCACCTGACAAAGTCTACTTCTGTCAATTCGTAAAACTCATTCTCTGTCCAGTTTTGTTCCCTTACTGGCGAGGAGTTGTGATCCTTTGGAGGAGAAGAGGCATTCTGGTTTTTAGAATTTTCAGCCTCTTTGCACTGGTTTTTCCTCATCTTGGTAGATTTATCTACCTTTGGTCTTTTATCTTGGTGACCTATGGATGGGGTTTTTGTGTGGATATCTATTTTGTTGATGTTGATGCTATTCCTTTCTGTTTGTTAGTTTTCCTTCTAACAGTCCCCTCTGCTGCAGGTCTGCTGGAATGTGCTGGAGGTTCACTCCAGACCCTGTTTGCCTGGGTATCACCAGCAGAGGCTGCAGAACAGCAAAGGTTGCTGCCTGTTCCTTCCTCTGGAACCTTCATCCCAGAGGAGCACCCACCAGATACCACCCGGAGCTCTCCTGTATGAGGTGTCTGTCAACCCCTGCTGGAGGTGTCTCCCAATCAGGAGGCACAGGGGTCAGGAACCCACTTGAGGAGGCAATCTATCCTTTAGCAGAGCTTAAGCACTGTGCTGGAATATTTGCTGCTCTCTTCAGAGCCAGCAGGCAGTAACGTTTAAGTCTGCTGAAGCTGTGCATACAGCCGCCCCTTCTCCCACGTGCTCTGTCCCAGGAAAATGGGAGTTTCATCTGTAAGCCCCTGAGTGAAGCTGCTGCCTTTCTTTCAGAGATGCCCTGACCAGAGAGGAGGAATCTAGAGAGGCAGTCTGGCTATAGAGGCTTTGCCCACCTGCAGTGGGCTCCACCCCGTTCAAACTTCCTAGTGGCTTTTTTTACACTGTGAGGGGAAAAAGGCCTACTCAAGCCTCAGTAATGGTGGACGCCCCTCTCGCCACCAAGCTCAAGCATCCCAGGTCCACTTCAGACTGCTGTGCTGGCAGTGAGAATTTCAAGCCAGTGGATCTTAGCTTGCTGAGCTCTGTGGGGGTGGGATCCACTCAGCTAGGCTCCCTGGCTTCAGCCCTCTTTCCAGGGGAGTGAATGGGTCTGTCTTGCTGGCATTCTAGGCCCCACTGGGGTACAAAAAAAAAACTCCTGCAGCTAGCTCAATGTCTGCCCAAACAGCCGCCCAGTTTTGTGCTTGCAACCCTGGGCTCTGGTGGTATAGGCACCCGAGGGAATCTCCTGATCTTCGGGTTGCAAAGACCATGAGAGAAGCTGGAATGCCCCATTCCTCATGGCACAGTCCCTCATGGCTTCCCTTGGTGGGGGAGGGAGTTCCCCAACCCCTTGTACTTCCCAGGTGAGGTGACGCCCCACCCTGCTTCAGCTCGCCCTCCATGGGCTGCACCCACTCTCTAACCAGTCCTAATGAGATAAGCTGGATACCTCAGCTGGAAATGCAGAAATCACCTACCTTCTGCATTGATCTCATTGGGAGCTGCTGATCAGAGTTGTTCCTATTTGGCCATCTTGCCAGCCACCTCTATTCCTCTTACAAGAACACTAATCCTATAAGATCAGGGCCCTGCCCTTAAGACCTCATTTAATCTTAATTAGTTCCTTAGAGGTCCCATCTTCAAATACACTGTGAATTAGGGCTTTAACATCTGAATTTTGGAGAGACATAAACATTTAGTCCACAGCATTCATTGTGCTGTGTGTATTAGCAGAACTTATAAACCGTAATAAACTTTATTAACATAAAAAATGATATATGGAATTACAATGCCTTGGTCCCTTTCCTATGCCTGGATCACCTTCTCAGTGTCCTTTAATGGCTGAGACTCTTTCCCCTGCTTCCTTAATGCAACAAACTCCAAAGCTCATTTCCTGGTCCTTGTAAAATCCATTTTGTTATTCTACATTTTCTTGAAGGTCTTATCCGCTAATCTCACTAAGGCTGATGACTGCAAGTATGTGTCTATAAGCCTAAGATATCTCCCTAAACTTCAGAACCTTGCATCCCCAACCTCCTGTTGCATCCCACCATTCATTCAGACTCAACATATACAAAACCAAAATCATCAGTTTGTTTTCACAAGGAGGTTGCCCTCTAGGCTTTTGTCCTCAATGATATGCTCATCCCCAAAGCAAACATGGCTTAGTCTTGCCAGGTATGCCTGGCATGTACAAGAGAGCTCTCAGAATGGATCTTGTGGGGGCACTCCAGATATACCACTAGTGAAATAGAAACTACCTCTCATTTCCCCGAGGTGTGCCCTTTCCACTCTGAATGTTCATAATGATAATGGATTATCTACGTACAGGGGTGGGCTGTGGGAATGAGAGTGCCTATGAATAAAGCCACTTCATTAAAACATGAACACTCTAATGCCGGGTCCGCCAGCACTTAGTCATAAGCCTCCCTCCCCTGTGTATTACAGTTCTGGTAATATTGTCTATGTTTTTATCTGACAGTGCCCCCTGCCCTGTCATGCCCTACCATGGTATCTGTGTTGGAGCAGACTGCTGGACTGGTGGAGAAGTCAGAAGCACTCCTGGGAACCTGGCCCCCAGCATTCCATCTTTGGTCCCTCAGAGCTTTAATCAAGGGGTAGACCTCGACTGAAGTGGCTCGGGGCTCTGTGGATATCAGACTATGTGGTGGCACCTTTAATATTCTCTGAAGCAACGTCTCCTATTCTTGCAACAACCTGATAAAAGTCACCCGGACTTACAAGGAAGGCATTCAGGAAATTTCACTGGAGCTTCCTGCCTGTGGGAAGGAAGTAGTATTTGGTGCACCAAGTACTAAGGCTGGCCACAGATACTCCATTTCTCCTCCTCTGAGCACAAGGTGGGAGGGTACCTCCCTTCCCCCTTGGAAGTCAAGTGTGATATATGACTTGCTTTGGCCAATGAGATGTGAGTAGAAACAATGTGGATGAATTCTAATTGAAGCTTTAAGAATCCGAGTCTGTATGGCTGGCTATTATTAAGAAGTCTAACATAACAAGATGCTGGTGAGGTTGTGGAGAAAAAGGAACACTTATACACTGTTGGTGAGAGTAGAAATTAGTTCACCCACTGTGGAAGACAGTGTAGCAATTCCTCAAAGACCTAGAGACGGAAATACCATTCGGCCCAGCAATCCCATTTCTGGGTATATACCTAAAGGAACATAAATCATTTTATTATAAAGACACATGCATGCATTATGAACATAAACATTCATGTTCATTCATTGCACTATTCAAAATAGCAAAGACATGGAATCAACCTAAATGCCCATAGATGATAAACTTGATAAATAAAATGTCATATATATACACCATGGAATACTATGCAGCCCTAAAAAAGAATGAGATCATATCCTTTGCAGGGACATGGATGGAGTTGGAGGCCATTATCCTTAGCAAACTAATGCAGGAACAGAAAACCAAATACCACATATTCTCACTCACAAGTGGGAGCTAAATGATGAGGACGCATGGATACACTGGAGCCTACAGGCGGGCGAAGAGTGGGAGGAGGGAGAAGATCAGGAAAAATAACGAATGGACACTAGGCTCAATAACTGGGTGATGAAATAATCTGTACAACAACCCCCCCGAAACATGTTTGCCTCTGTAACAAACCTGCACATCCTGCACATGTACCCCTGAACTTAAAATAAAAGTTAGAAAAAAAAAAAAAGAACTTGAGTCTGGGTTACTTGTTCCCTTTCCCTGCCTCAGTGAAAGCATGAGTTGAGGTACAGCTTCAACCAGCCTGGGACCCCAAGTAAGCAAAATACACACACCCTTACACATGGAACGTGAGCAGGAGTCAAGCTTTTGTCATGTGAAACCATTTGGATTTGGGGGTTATTTGTCACTGTAACATAATCCAGCAGCTGCTGACAGAAAACCATCACTCTGTTCATGTCACCGATTGGCGACCTTCAATTTCTGACTCAGCCTCCCCGCTGGCTTTTCAATTGCCACTCTCTTTAGTTCAGCTCTCAGGGTCACACAGTACACTCAAGCTACCCAATATAAAGCTGCCTCCTGGTTTAAGGATTAAAACTGATACCTGATGCCCTGTAGTCTATGACAACCCAGTAAAACTCCAGAGTCTCATGCTGTCCAGCCCCCACTACTCTTGACATGAAAACAGGTGGAATTTTCTCCAATCTCAGCACCTAAACAAGGGGCTTCCTATTAAACTGCCCATTCTAGGTGGAATGGACATATATATTTATTGTCCAAGACAGACAGTGAAAGGGGACTGGGATGACAGGCATAAACTATCACTGTTGTGGGTGAACTGGGATGCATGGGCACCCTAATTCCACTTTTGCCATCTTTACTGTTCCCAGGCTATGAGAAAAATTCCTGGAGGCATTATCTAAGGATAGGTCACCAAATCCAGGAAATGAAATTAAAGGCCTAAGAAGAACCATCTGGTAAAATGAATGTGTTTATCAGAGAGTATACTCTGCTTTTACTATTCTACATAGCATTGTACTGAATGAGTGCAGCTGTTTCCCTAAGTAGGCACATGTGAATAGCAGGAGACATCCAAACAAAACCAAAAGTCCGATGCAAAATCCAGCCATAAAGCATGAACACCCTGCAGAAACATTAGCAGTGTCTTCCTCCCGCCGGTCAGCCTGGGAGCCATTTAAGAGGAGGAAGGATAACATCAAGAAAACAATCTTAGCAGCAAAAGGAATTACTCAAACAAAGCCAAAGTAAACTCAACTTCAGTGACCAAAAGCTTCCTCTCTCCTAGGCATGTGAGAAATATCAATGTCAGTGACTATTTTAAAAGACTGCTTAATTTTATAGTAATACATTGTAAAGGATAGTTGATTAATCTACATTAGGATGCTAATTAGTTCATTAAATGTCTCAACCGCTTACCGTAAAGAAGTATGCACTGATTTTGGTAGAAGAATGTTTTCCTGTCTGTCTCAATCCCCACTCCCCTGTCTCCTCTTCATGTGATGTGGGTCCCTTACCATAGGCATGGTCACATGACCTGAGCTAGCCCAAGTACCCCATCCCCAAAACCTAGTTCCAGGGATGGGAATAGGATCCAAACAAGACCATGGTATAGTTTGTCTGGGATTGGAACAGTCACTGGGTATATTAGTTTCATAGGATTGATGTAACATATCACACAAACTGGTTAGTGTCCTGTTGAACACAAACAAGAGAAATGTATTCTCTCATAGTTCTGGAGGCCAGAAATCCAAAATCAATGTGTTGGTAGGGTCACACTCCCTCCAAAGTCTCTGTGAGAAGGATCCTTCCACGCCTCTTCCTGGTTTCTGGAAGTTGCCAGCAATCCTTGGTGTTCTTTGTTCATAGCTGCATCACTCCTCATGGCTGCACCACTCCAATCTCCGCCTCCGCCTCCGCCTCCACATGGGCTGCCTACCCCCTGTCTGTGTCTTCACATGGTGCTTTCTGTGTGGGTCCCCAGTCACAATGGATTAGGGCCTATTCTACTCCACTGTGACCTCTTCTAAACTTACATCTTAATTAGATCTGCAAAGACTCTCTTTCCAAAGAAGGTTTCATCACAGGAACCTAGGGTACCTTTAATAAATCTTTTTTGAGAGTGCAATTCAACTTACAACACCAGGTGAGAGAGTCTCTCCCACTATGACTGCAAGCTCAAAGCCACAGTAAGCATGCTCACCTTTTTGAGATGGAAGTAAGCAGAATCTAGAGATGGAGAAAGATAAGAAAGGCAGGGTCCTGTTACTGATTCCCTGGAATGAAGCCACATCTGAATTCCAGGCCACCTCTTGGATTTCCCAGTAACATGACTAACAAGATACCTTTCTGATCGAAATGTATTTAGTTTGGGTTTCTGTCACTTACAAGAATTCCAATTAATATATCCACCAACGAATAATGCTCTATAATGTGAATTCAAGTAGTTTCCCATAATCTGGGTGGGACAGAGGATGGAAGAATTTACGAAAAAGATTGGCCATGGGCTGACAATTATTGAAATTAAGTGGATATATAGGAGTGTATCTCACTATTATACTATTCTCTCTACTTTAACCTATGTTTGAAATTTTTCTGTAAAATCAAATGTTCAAAAAATAAGTTCTTCCGGGTCTTATAATTAAAGTCTATAACAAATAGAGGGGAAAAAATAACACAAAAAGCAGACTCATCCATAAGCCAGACAATAGCAGGCATCCACATGTAATACATGAAAACTTCAGCAAAGTTTTCTTTGAGTTCTGCATAGGGCTATCAACATTGGACGTGCATCGAACAGACCTCAAGGTCTTAAACAACAGCAGCTGGCTGATAGCCACCCCAGACCACATAGAAAGGTCTGGCAAGGCAGCTTCTGCTCCTGGGGAAATAATGGAATGCACACTATTCAGAGTAGTGTGAAATTCATCTTTCCTCCCAGGTAATCACGATAAAGCAGCTATTTTCCACAGCCAGCCATAAAGCAAGAGTGCAGCTCAGACAAAAGGTCACTTCTTCTCTAAATGTTCACTGACAAGCATTGTAGTTCTGACACAATATTTCATGATGCGTCAAATACCCATGATTCTGTCCCTTGATGTAGGCTAGAGTCATCCCCTCTTGCATTGGAAGTTCTCTACCTTAGCTACTCATAAGAATCAGCTGGGATCTTTAAAACTTCTGATGTCCAGGCTGTACCCCTGATCAATTAAATCACAATCTCTGGGGAGGGGTCCAGGGATCAGTGTTTCTAGGAGGCTCCTCAGTGACTCTAATCAGCAACTAGGACTGAGAACCACTGTGCTGGACAGATCTACCTCTGTGAGGCAGTTGCTCACTTTGGATACATGCCCCACTTCTCTAAGGCATTTAACACTATCAGTCGGAGCAAACTCACTTCTTCATCTACTCTAGTGAGTAAATCTCAATCAATCTAGAACAACCTTGTTCCCTCCTCTTTGTGTTAGTTTCCTAGAGGCTGCGTGAACAAAATACCATAAACTCGGTGACTTCAAAAGAGAAATTTATCCTCACAGTTCTAGAGGCTGGGAGTCTGAAATCAAGGTGTTGGCAGAGCCAAGCCCACTTCAAAGGTTCTAGGCAAGGATGCTTCCTTGTCTCTTCCTAGCTTTTGGTGGCTTTCAGTAATCCTTGCTGTTTCCTGGTAGAAGCATCACTCCAATCTCCGTCTTCATCATCACTTGGTATCATCCTTGTACGTCTATGTCCTTTCTCCTCTTCTTATCGGAACACCAGTCATTCTAGATTAACAGCCCACCCTTCTCCAGTATGAAGGCAGCATAACTGATTACTTCTGTAATGATTCTATTTCCAAATAAGGTCACATTCTAAGGTTCCAGGAAGAATAGTAATTTGGGTAGGGGGTGGGGGCAGTATTTAACCCAGTATACTCTTCTTCATCCATATTAAGTGAGTCTTACACTTTGTCTTCACCAGAATGCGTGTAAGACGTAGTTAATTGGGAGTACAATGCCTTTAAGAAATGTTACTTTGAAATCATTTTAGATTTATAGGAAAGTTACAAAGATAGTACAAAAGTTCCTGTATACTCTGTACCCAGCTTCTCCTGATGTTAACATGTTGCAAAACCATTTATAGGCCGGGTGCAGTGGTTCATGTCTGTAATCCCAGCACTTTGGGAGGCCAAGGCAGGTGGATCACTTGAGGTCAAAAGTTTGAGACCAGCCTGGCCAACATGGCGAAACCCCATCTCTACTAACAATACAAAAATTAGCTGGGTGTGGTGGCGGGCACCTGTAATCCCAGCTACTCAGGAGGCTGAGGCAGGAGAATCACTTGAACCCAAGAGGCGGAGGTTGCAGTGAGCCGAGATCATGCCACCACACTCCAGCCTGGGCAAAAGTGTAAGACTCCATCTCAAAAACAAAACGAAAACAAAAAACAAACCGTTTATAAAAACTAAGACATTAACACTGGTACAATACTATTAACTAAACTATACACTTCATGCCTATTTCACCAGGTTTTCCAACAATGCCCTTTTTCTGTTTCAGGATCCAAATCGGGATACCACCTTAAATTTCACATAATACTCTTAAGAATGGAAAAGGTCAGAACCAAACTCTATCTACAGAATCAAATCACAACTTCACTTTGGCATCCTTCTTTTGCTCACCCTTCACCCTGTTCCCCACCCTTGTATTTGTACTCAGCAGGCTCTATGTTTCCTCTGTACATCCTTCCTGCTTGAATTTGATAGTCTCAATTTTTTAGGCAAGTTAGTTCTTAACAATTTTGAGGTCATGGGACCACTCTGAGAATCTAATAGAGGCTACAGAGTCTCTAAGAACATAGCACAGATAAAAACTATTTAGCATCCAATTTCAGAGCAGTCAGATACTAATCCACTTCCCTCTTCCCCAAGGGCTTCTACCTAAGTATAGAACCACCTTGCACAATTTGGCTTCCCCAGGCATTGATTCTGCAATGAAATCAGCACAACTCACTAGCAATCCCTCTTCCAAGACAATTTCTCCAGATCCTGAACATAGGGCAGTGCTCCATACTTTGGGTCTTGGCCAACCTTAGCTGTCCCAGCCTCTGCCTCAGGCTAAGGCTGAGAAGAGCTGGCTGGGCAGAGCTCTTCCACTGGGCCCTGAAGGCAGCTGGACTCCCTCTCCAGCCAACTTGGCTGTCAGCATAGAACCCCCACAAGTTTTGCTTGACCCAACACTTCTTCTGAGCCCACTTTCTCCCTGGGTTGGAAGAAATATCTCAAAATGTTAACACTTCTCAGTCTACAAGCCATGTTATCATATGGGTTTTGACAAAAAAAAAAAAAAAAAAAAAAAAAAGTGACTCCAGCATCCAGAGTGGGATCAACGAGCTCTATCCTCTTTGGATCTTATGTCATTTGGAAAAGACAGGGACCTTGGACTCAAGGCAATGCCTGCCTACTATTCTTTGTCTTTGGAATCAGCGTGTGAGGCCCCCTACAGGTGAGAACCATATAACTGTACAACCCCACATGTTCTCTTAAGCTCCCATAACAGCCCTGTGGCAGGAACCAAGGAAAGGGAAACTCCATCTCCACTCTCAACTCACAACCCTATGTCTGAACCTCTTCTCCAGATGATTCCTTGAACCCTGTTCTGTCCCCCTCACCCTGCCATCCTCGGATGTTGCTTGTTTCAATGGCTCATCCATCTGACTCATGCTGAAGATGGTACAGGTGTCACCTGAGCTATGCTACTTTTAGTAAAGACCTGTGCAGGCTTCTCTTTGCCCTGGAGTCATACTTTGTCCCCTATGACACCCCAGCCAGGATCACACCAATACCTCCAACGTCAATCAGAAGTCAGCAAGAATGGAAAACAGACAAAAATAACTTCTATGGACAGGGCTGGGTCTATTCTTACCTTCTGCAAATGGTTCCCATTCATAAAACCGGCCCATGAATGGCTTGTTGTTGTAGGATGCACACTGTACCTCCCGGATGCTTCTACTGCTTTCTGGACATACCTAATAAGGCAGATAATAAATATGCAATTAGTGTCCGTACTTTTCATAGCTCCAGGATACCTTTCCAAGCCCTGGGTACCCTTCCAACTTTAATTTATTTATTTATTTATTTATTTATTTATTTATTTATTTTTGAGATGGAGTCTCGCTCTTGTTGCCCAGGCTAGAGTGCAGTGGTATGATCTTGGCTCACTGCAATCTCTGCCTCCCAGGTTCAAGCAATTCTCCTGCCTCAGCCTCCCGAGTACCTGGGATTACAGGTGCATGCCACCACACCCAGCTAATTTTTTGTATTTTTAGTAGAGACAGGGTTACACCATATTGGCAGGTTCGTCTTGAACTCCAGACCTCAAGTGACCTACCTCGGCCTCCTGAAGTGCTAGAATTACAGGCATGAACCACTGCACCTGGCCAATTGTCACTTTCATTACAAAAATATTATATGTTTATTGCAAAAAAATTAAATAATACAAATAGATTAAAAATTAATTCTGAATTAAAAATATCTATAAACTCACCTTCCAGAGATAACACTTTTAACCTCTCTCTGTGTATACACACACACACTCTCCACACACAGAATCTTTTTCACACTTTTGTAACCCAATGGATTGTGGACTCCTTTCCAAGTCATGAAATATTTATGTCGTCAAGTACTGAGCAATTCTATATGATTCTGAAGGTGTATTTGTTTGTGGTCTAGCCTATTAGCAGTTTTACTCATTGAGAGAAAGGGGTTAAGCAGACTGTCTAAGCCTTTGTGGTCTACAGGCTTCCAGTTCTGGTAACTGCCACCAGGTTAATGCAGGGTGGCTCCTGGCTACAGCCTTGTTATGGAGCAGTTTGGTTTTTCTTAGGTCTAGTTATTTGAGGATCAGGACCTTCAGCCCACTTGCACTGGTGTGTTTCTGTTATGAAAACCCACAGTCCAGCAGCTGATCTCTAGTTTTGATTATGGACAGGGTGGGCCATCAGCACTCTGGACTCCGCTTCTATGTCACTGTGGGGCCTTTGGCAAGGCATGCCACATCTCCAGGTCTCAATTTCCTCATCTATAAATGAGAGGGGTTGGATTTGATTCTCTTTTGCTCTAGCACTCTGTGATTCCATGTTAAGTAATTTGGAGTGGAGTGAGATGGAGCTTGGGCATGGCTCTTCACTGCTGTTGCACAGGTTAGGATGCACAGACCGCACCAGAATCACCCAAAGGAGCACTTCAAGCATATATTCCTGGGCAATCTTCCCCACTCTCCTGCCAGAGTGAGGCTTGAGAATCTGTATGTTTAACAAACTCCTTAACGTTTTCTTTCTTGAAGTCGTACATGGGGACTGCTACAGGGATGGTACCCTCTACAAGTCACCCAGCTGTTCACATCCTGCTTGAACTTTGGCTCAAGCCAAAGGGTTGTGAAAAGCATCTTAACTTAAAACCCTTCATGGAGACAGCTGGTGTTGCTGGAAGCTTACAGGGGTCCAGCAGACCCATGTAAGGGTTGCCAGCAGATTGGCTTCCAGAGCCCTAGGAGACAGGCTTCCGTGGCCTGTCCACCTCTCACTAACTGTCAGAGCTCAGGCCACCCTGCTAGTTCACTCTGCCTGTTTTTTTCCTACCACTTTCCATCATGTTCTGCTTTAGAGGGCTTCTTGCTCCATATGGTTTGGTAATGACCACCCTGAGCATTTGTACCAGCAGTCTCCCCAACTGTGACTGTCCTTAATCAAGCAGGAGATGTTTTCCCTCACACCTGTTTTCAGTCCTTCCTCTGGTCCCTCGTCTTCCAGGAGACCTAATATTTCTGATACATGCAGTAGATTTCTCTACAAATCCTTGAACACTTTGAACTATCCTATTATCAGTGTATTCCAGAGACTTCTACACAGTGCTGTTTAATGTTTCAGGGGCCAGGTTCCTTTTCCTTCTGATTATTCACACACACCACACACACACACACACACACACACACACACAGGTTCAACAAAGCTAAATCATACTTTATCCACATTATGAATTAGAGATTCTGGTCCCGTTTTCTGTCTCATACTTATTTACTTTATATCACATTTTGCTCATATTTACACTTATAAATGAGGAAGAAAGAAGTCAGAGGGAGCTGTATGTTTTTCTTGAGTAGCCTAGTGCATCAGAATCACCTGGATAAACTTGATAAAATACAGATTCCTGGCTCTCATCCCAGATTTACTGAATCATAATCCTTAAGGGAGGGATCCAGAAGTTTGTATTTCCAAAAAGATCTCTGGGTGATTCTTTTGCATGCAGAAAGTCGGAAATTCCTGCTTTAGGTGGGACAGAATTTGGACTAGAATTTAGAGAAGACGAGGCGGACAGTGAGAGGCAGCCTGCTGGGGACCAGGCTGCTTGGGTTTAAATCCAGGCCCCACACCTCACTGGCTGTGGGACTCCTCCATGTCTCAGTTTGTTCTCTGTGAAACTACAGTGTTTACCTCATTGGGTGTTGTGAAGATTAAATGAGTTAATAGGTGTAACATGTTTAAAATAGTGCTTGGCACAGGTAAGGGCTCTGAACATGTCTGCTGCGGCTGCTATTCCACGGAAGGGGAATTGCATGAACAAAGTCAAACAGAAACAGATGGCCTCTTTGAGAGAACGGAGTAGACGGACTTTTCAGGAGCAGAGGTTTAGATCAGTGGTTTTCAAATCATAGTGTGCAAAAAACTAACCTGGGGAGCTTGTTAAAAATTTTTGCCCATATAATGATTCTGAGTTGTTATATGTGAAGCTTGGGGATCTGCATTTCAACTTTTTGATGCAGGTTATGAATACATGTTAAGAAACCCAGTAGTTTAGGTAGAAGAGGGCTGGTATTTAAAGTTGGAAAGAGGCCAGGCGTGGTGGCTCATGCCTGTAATCCCAGCATTTTGGGAGGCCAAGGCAGGTGGATTATCTGAGGTCAGGAGTTCGAGACCAGCCTGGCCAACATGGTGAAAGCCTGTCTCTACTAAAAATACAGAATCGGAGAGAGATCCAAGATGGCCGATTAACAACAGCTCAGGATTGTAGCTCCCAGTGAAAGCGCAGAGAACGAGTGGACGCCGCACTTTCAGACGAATTTTTGTTGCCCACAGACTAGGAGATTCCCGGCGGAGGAGCCACAC
>CAUYLG010076255.1:0-13033 GCA_963573385.1 Cacajao melanocephalus
TTTGTTTCTTAGTTTTCTTTCGGCGGACGCCCCTTCCCCGCAGAGCTGGACCTTCCCGGTTCAGCTGTGCTTACTGTGAAACTCTCAGTCCTCAGCGCTTCCAATTGCTGTTCTCCTTGTGGGGGTGGGACCAGCCGAGCCAGACTCAAAAGGCACCCCGTCCCGTATACTCCAAGCCAAGAAGCGCCGTGCTGGGGCGCCGGCAAAACAGCCATGCCGGCCAAAGAAGTCGCGCTGGCGACCCGTGTGGCTCCTCTGCCGGGAATCTCCCAGTCTGTGGGCAACAAAAATTCGTCTGAAAGTGCGGCATCCACTTGCTCTCTGCGCTTTCACTGGGACCTTCAATCCTGAGCTGTTGTTAGTCAGCCATCTTGGATCTCTCCCCTCTGTAATATTCTTTACGATAGATTGGCAAATGTACGTAAGTGTTCCTCTGAGTTCTGCAAGCTGCCCTAGTAAAGTAATTGAAGCCCAGGAGGGTATCATGGGAACCCCAGCATATAGCCAGTCAGTCATAAACACGGGTAAAACAACCTGGGGCTTGCAATTGGCATCTGAAGTGAGGGAGGAAGGGCAGTCTTGTGGGACTGACCCCTCAACCAATAGGAGCTGATGCTATCTTCAGGTAGTGTTAGCATTGAATTGAATCAGAGAACACTCAGCTGGTGTCTGCTGCAGACTTAGTTGATTGCCTGGGGTATGGGAAAATAACCCCACACATTTAGTCACAAAAGGACTCTGTATTGATTACTGAGTAAAACAATAGGAAAGATGCTTTGGTTGTTTTTTCTTATAACCACATACCTTTTTGGAAAAAGGCCTTCCAGTACTAACCAATGCAGTATCTGCCACACCCTGTCCACTGCCCTTCCTTCAGGGATTAGAGTGAAAATACTCCATCTATTTCTGCAGCTAACATGCAAGACTTAGAGAACAGAAAGGGAAATATGAAAAAATATCTTCCTTAGGCCAATGTCTCATTTTCCTCTGGCTTGCTCCCTTCTCTTCCAGCTCCAAATAGTGTGGGCAAATGTTTATACCTGTGATTGATTTAATGGGAAAAAAATGAGAAGACGAGGGTCAGGTTCCTCTGTCAATCCAGTGATTGGTTTACAACTCTGCTTTTCTACATTCTCTAGCATGGCGGACCTGCCCACAAGAGACAAGAATAAAGGAACTTGTACGGGAAATTGTGTCCTCTGTCAAGCCAAGACCACCCAGCAGATTAATGGAAAGACAGAGGCCAAGCAAAGCCACAGGATAAATATTGAAAAGGATATCTACTTAGACATAAGAAATAAAATTCTTAAAGTCTTATTTCTCCAAATTGTCTTTTATATAATCAGAAATTCTGTTTCCCCTCTGTTTGCTCTACTTCTGTAGCTTCTTCTGACACTGATCACTTTTTCCTTTTCAATTTTGTATGGGTCCCTTTTCTAACACCAGAGATGTTAAAACTGCAAATCTTGCCAGACAGTGACTCATAAATCTCCTTAGTATTAAAAATTTTAAACCTTATGGAATTTGGGCAAAACACAAAACTAGTATTGTCAGAATGTTTGAAACTTTATAAAAATGAACATAAAGACTTACTTTAAATAATGTAGTGACTAAAGAAGTTACTTATAGTAGTGGTTGTTATTTATTATCTACTACACATTTTAAGATTCCATTGACCAAGTTTCACTGGAGCACTCACCACTATGCCCGGAGTTCAAGTTCACTTTGAACTCTGTTGAAAGGTATTTTTCAAAGCAAAAGTATGGATCTTTCCAAAGGGGCTTCTGGAAGGTATTAAAAACATTCAGAAGCATGTTTTCTTTGTGAGCCCTGAGTCTGGCACTGGAGATGGAATCATGAGGGTTTTGAGTCTTTCAAAACAGTAGTGGCAACTGGTTGACAGTGAGCTATGGTGATCATTGCCAACAAGTGGTGAGGGGGGCCTGAGAGAGGAAAGAGCTGGCCCAGTTTTGCCACTATGACCTTGTGGGTTTTCATGGCCCTTAATTACAGAGTGGGAGGCCAGATTTGAAGGGTCCAAAGTCAGCTAAGTCAGTGGACTGGATGATTAAATAACAGATTTGGGCTCTAAGGAGGGCTGGCAAGCTGCCTTTTTAGGAGCTTTCAACCAAGTACATTTGCCATTTTTTCTCCCCATCCATTTCTGCAGCAATTTTTTTTTTTTTTTTTTTTTGAGGTGGAGTTTCGCTCTTGTTACCCAGGCTGGAGTGCAGTGGTGCAATCTCGGCTCACTGCAACCTCCTCCTCCTGGGTTCAAGCAATTCTCCTGCCTCAGCCTCCCAAGTAGCTGGGACTACAGGCATGCACCACTATGCCCAGCTAATTTTTGTATTTTTAGTAGAGACGGGGTTTCACCATGTTGACCAGGATGGTCTTGATCTCTTGACCTCATGATCCAGCAGCAATTTTGAATAGTCATAGATAGCATATATTCAGTGCTTGCTTTGTTTCAGGCTCTGCTTTTACATGTATTATCTCCCTTTTCCAAATTACAATTTATGAGATAGTTAATATCATCCTCTATTTACAGATAAGAAACTTGGGCTGGGAGCAGTGGCCCACACCTGTAATCCCAGCACTTTGGGAGGTCAAGGTGGGTGGATCACCTGAGGTTAGGAGTTAGAGATCAGCCTAGTCAACATGGCAAAACCCCGTCTCTACTAAAGATAGAAAAATCAGCTGGGCATGGTGGTGAGTGTCTGTTATCCCAGCAACTCCGGGGGCTGAGGCAGAAGAATCACTTGAACCCAGGAGGTGGAGGATACAGTGAACTGCGATCATGCCACTGCACTCCAACACGGGGAAAAACAACAACAAAACTTATGTTCAGAGAGGATTAATAGGTTGCCCGAAGTTGCACAGCTAAGTGGTAAACTCAGGATGCCTGACTGCTAGCCACTATATTACACCCTCCTGTAGAACAGTTCCTCCCTTTCTTTACCACCTTCCACACTGCTCTTTTTCTTTTTTAAGATGCCTACACTATTTCTTGTGTAATTTCTCTCCCTCTTGTTATTTGCCAAGTAGAATTACAATTTTGGAGGTTGTGTCTCACTTGAGAAGGTTAGATAGATCACTTGCATATGTTGTACTCTAAGCGAAAATCCCCTCCCTTAAGGTGGAAGGCACAAAAAGTATAAACATTTTCCCATGATCAGAGCAATCCACAATATTTTTAAGAAGCCGAAGTCATCCAACAACTAACCAGAGATTCCAGCTGTAATTACTGCAATGAAATATGATAGCTCATAGTGATGACAAGAGGCACTGCAAGATCCAAAACTACCTCCGAAATATTGATTTTGCTACACCATGCCCAGCTAATTACGGTTAGAGCACTAGTAATGTACATATTATTATAGTTCTGGTTCTGGAAACATGGGAAACTAGTATGTGATATCTTCCTAATGTAATTACATAGAAATTACAATAGACTAGACAACTGGAACAAAGCATAAAGCTTAAATCATAGCAGAGCTCTGAGAAAAAAGTTGTCATATGCCAGAAATGAAGCATGAACTCAGAGTCAGAGCCCTAAGAAGCAGGTGTCTGATTGGTAGGCAGCTTTTGACAAGCCTTGATCCAGGGGTCCAGGCTTTCCCTGTCTTATGGCTCTATCATCTTTATCATGTAATTTCTAAGGTCACCACGCTTATTTTCATTAAGGTGATGAAGGAAAAAGGAACACAAAGAATGGCCTTTTGGGGACGTTTTATGGGCCAGACCTAGAAACGGCCTACATCACTTCCTTTCCTATTCCACTGGGCACACAAGATAGCAATGTGAAGTGTAGTCAGGCTGCGTTCCCCAGAAGAGGAGGAATTGAATTTGGAAATTCGCTAAAAGCCTGTGTCACAGTAAGCAAAATAGCCCTACCTTCTTATCATTCTAGATGTATGGGAGTTGAAAAAACAAATATAAGCTCTTTAAGTCTCAAGTGCTTACATTTTCAGGAATAGTAGGTTGGGGAAAGTTTAAGGAGACTAATTAAGAGTTGAAAGTCTTTGTGGGTACTTTTTTTTTTTAACCTTGTTACCTTTTTAAGAAGGATTTGATGTCTCCATACTTTTCTTTGATCAGGGTGAAAGTATGGTATCCAATTTTGCAGCAAAAGAGTACTTTACTTTTTCATCAATAAGTTTCTGTGTTCCCAATAGTTATTCCTTGATCCAGGAGGATCTGTTTTTCTTTCACTACTCAAAATTAGCATGCATTGGATGCTTTCTGCAGAAAGCTATGAGTAGATATGAATCAGAGGGTTAACATATCTGCATATGTATTTAGAGGCAAATGAGTTCAAGTGTCAAGGCCAATTCTGCTGAATTATAGATGTATTAAATCAGATAAAAACATTAATTTGTTACATTTCTGAACATTTGCTAGGTAATCATCTCATATAAGAATTTAGTTTTAATCGAGTACACGCAGACACAAAGAAGGGAACACCACTGTGGCCTACTTGAGGGTGATGGCTCGGAGGAGGGTACCTATCTACCTATTGGGTGCTATGCTTACTATCTGGTGATAAAGTAATCTGTACACTAACCCCCCGTGACACCTATGTAACAAACCTGAACGTGTGCCCTGAACCTAAAAGTTTGAAAAACAAGATAAAAATAAATAAGTAAATATTTTCTCTCAGAAAAAAAAAATCGAGTTTTACACAAAGCTTAAAGATTTGTTTGATTTTCCCTAATTTGCCTTATAATTTGAAGTTCATTGGCTAGAGATGTCGAATCAGAAGCTAAAGAGCAAAATCTAAGAAGGAGAGTTCGAAATACTCTTTTCCCTGTCTGGAAGCTTTTGCGATTATTTTTCTCCGTGGGCTGTGGAAATCCTTAAGATGGCCTGCCAGCCTCAGTCCAATGTAAAAAGGCTCTCTGCTCCCTGTGTTCTAGATTACGTTTTTCTTTCTTGTGGTAATAATGCTCTATACTCTTCCTTGGGGCCTTTCCATTGCTTTTCCCTCTGACAGGAGCACCATCTTTGCTAATAAGCTCCTGCAGATATCAATTTAAATCTCAAAATGCAATCTCAGGGAAGCCTTTCCTGAATAACCTGCTGGGTCAATGCCCTTGTAATCTACTCTGTAACACTTAGTACTTCCTTGTAGCAGTTTAGCATCCCTGCAACTAAATAATTACTTATAAATTTGGTTGTTCAAAATTTGCTCTTCCATGAGAATGTAAGTGCCACTCCAAGGGAGGCCCTATTTGTCTTGTTCGCCATTGTATCCCTAGTTCCTAATTTAGTGCTTGATTAAGATGGGCATCAACAGATGTTAATTTAATAAATGAATATTGTGCTTATCCATAAACATTTTGAAGAGGTTTGTCTCCCTTTTATGCATCTCTATGACATTTTACTAATTAGGAGGCTGGAAAAATCCCCTCCACAAATTCTTACAACTGAGAACATCCCCATTCCTTAGTTTCTCTTTGCTAGGACCATGGTGGCCCCCAGAACCCCTAAGTGTTCCAAATACAGCCCCCATAGCACCTTCAAGGGGAAGAAAGAGGATGGACAGGTGTTGTTTTTGGCCAGCCACATGGAGGAGGTTTAAGAAGTGTATTACATCAAGCCTCTGGAATTGTGCCTGCCCTTGTTATCGGAATAGGACAAAGCCCAAAAAACCAGAAGAGTATCAAAGGGGCTTGAGATCCTGAGGGAGAAGTGGGGGTTGTGCCTCCTAGTGTATTGCTAATAATACTGCTGGTCTAACTCCCCAGTCATTCTCTTTGTTACCCTAGGGGTACAATGCTGTTGGGTTGGGCTTCAGGA
This sequence comes from Cacajao melanocephalus, assembly GCA_963573385.1. Classification (NCBI taxonomy): domain Eukaryota; kingdom Metazoa; phylum Chordata; class Mammalia; order Primates; family Pitheciidae; genus Cacajao; species Cacajao melanocephalus. Next base: position 5,803 of record CAUYLG010076255.1, read on the forward strand.
AGGCTTAAGTCTGAGGAAAAGCTCTGCTCACTCGTTCTTGTCTGCTCTCCACTCAACCATCTGAGGGGACTTTGACAATCTTAGAGAAAAAGGAAATTTTTATGATCCTTTCACTATTTCATTCCTGTCCCTGCCAGAGGGCTTACTGAGAATTTTCTCAAGGCCACAGCTGCACGGGGTTGTCTCAGGTCAGTGAGAAAGACTGATCCACCACTTAGAGTGAGACTAAATAAAACTGTAAAGTCAGTAGGGTTGTGTGTTTCACAAAGATCCCCGAGAAGACTCAGGTCACCCGGGGCTACCTGACCACAGTCAGCTCCATGTGTGGACTTGACCTGGGACTCCCTTACAGCCAGGGCAAAGAACAAAATACCCCAAGAGAGGTATTCTTTCTGTGATCTACAAATGGGTGTCTGTGTTTCCACCCTGAGTTTTCATTTAAAATGTCATTATTTGGCTTTTATGGAATGATAGATGTGATTCTGATTCTTGCTTTAACTATTTCTGGAGTAATAGGTGAATAACCTGTACATTTTTTCTGCTAAGCCCTAAGAGGGATTGAAACTAACTTTGTGAGGAGAGAAAGAACTAGCAATATCCCCTCAGCCAGCCGGAATCCTCCACATGTCTTCTTGGCTGGGACCTTCATTCAACTAGACCCTCAATACTTTCTCCCCCCAGGCTTTTCTTCACTGACTCCTACCTTTGCATATGTGTTTGTCCTGTGCCCCTTCAGCACTCATGGGCTCATTTTTATCATAGTATTCTGCATAATTGCATTTCCTAGATGAGTTATTTAAATATATGCTGTCTCTTAAGTCATCTAGGACTTAACAGTTTTTCGTCAACTGAGCAGCAGTTCTGGAGTCACCTATTTGGTTGTGACAAGATGGTCCCCCCTATACCTCAAATCACCTTCTCTTTGAATATGTACTTGCCTTTTGTTTGTAGAGGAGTCAGGACGTGGTGATATGTGCATAATGCTCGCATTATCACGGCAGGTAACTTCCTGAGCATCCACAGGTGGGTGGTCTGAGAAGAGTAGAAAGGCTAACTTCCCAACTTAATTCTCTCATGTCCTCCACTTTCTATAATCAGTTTTAGCAACTGCTGTGTTATCAATACATGAATTTGATAATATAATCTGCTAACCTGCATTTACATATAGAAATAGTAAACTTAGAGAAGACAAATACAGGTTTCTCAAAGGCTAGGCATTATTTCACATTCTTTTCAATTTCTTTCTAGCCTTAGAATCTACTGCAATATTCTGCACATAGACTGCTAGCTAACTTCCATTATCTAGGTGTTGCTACTTTGTCATAGGAGACCACATCTTTAGCTGGGTGTGTGACTACCTAGCAAAAGGCACAATTTTCCAGCCTTTCTTGCAGCCCTCTTTAGCTGTCATAAGTTTCAGCTAATGAGATGTAAATATAATTGTTAAATGGAGTTCCGGGGAGAAATCCCTTAAGGGAGAGTCTCTTTCATTTGTTCTCTCATCTATAAACATGATTTGGAGGCTTTTGGGGGCTTTTAAGGAGCCACAGCTAGGGATGACAGAACAGAGACCTGGAAGGATCTTGGGTTCCTGACAACTCAGTGGAGCCACCTTATTAGTTCTGGACTGCCTCATTTTGTACTCTTCTTGTGTGCGAGAGAAATAAGAGAGATCAATCTTGTTTAAATCACTGTCGTTCTGAATTTTTCTGTTAAATGCAGTTGATACAAATCCTAACTTACACAATCTACCATCTGCTTGATACCATTGATATAGAGATTCATGGATGTGTATAAGTATTTTCAATCTATGGCTTTAGAGATAAAATGGTAAAAGTCTTGACTCTGATTACAAGAGCTAAAGTAATTGCCAAAATTCAGGAGAAAAATAGAGCTTAGAACTATCAACCTTATTTTCTATCTTGCCCTTTCTGTCAAGTGTAGCATTATTAAAGTCATTACCTCAGAAAAAATGTCCACGGCTATCTAGAGTCTGAAGGCTCACATCCCTCATTTCCAACCTTGCACCCTTGTTAGTACACACAAAATGAAATTGTTTGCAAACTGCAATCAGTTAAGATTAGAGCACTTTTGCAAACAAAATTTGGTTCCTGGACTTGAACTATGGTTTATGTGAACAATTACCGGGGTGTAGAAAGGAGGTTTGTTCAAATAAGAAATGAATTTAAGAAAGAACAAGCCCAGAGTGGTGTTTATTATAATAATGTCATGAGAACCCTTCATTGTTTTCCAATTAGACACAAAAAATGTTAAACTTTGTTTTTAGCAATAGTTCTTTGAATAATGGATACTAAACTTACCAGGATGTCAGAGAGGAAAAGAGAAGAGGACAGAGGCTGTTTTACCTATTTGAAAAGAGGTAAATAAAATAAGAGGCATATTGTTCTCTGAGTATGACCTGCAACTTAGGCATGTTGTTCTCTAAGTATGACCTGCTATCTAATCCACTTCTCCTTTTCTGTTTACATAGAGTTAGAATTACATAGATCAATGTATCTACTTAAAACAAAAAGTATAGAAAGAAGATATTGTGTAAGGAATGTCTGACTCCCTCTCCTTAATATTGACAGGCATGGAAACATGTTAATTCTCTTGAGTCCAGTTGTCCCCAAATGGTGTTTTTCTCATTTCAAGCATATGATGGTGCCATATGATTGGCAAATACTCTCTTGCTAAAACTGAAAATCTATAAAGAACTAAGCACGCATGGAAAGAGCTTGGAATATCCTATTTCTGGAGTAAAATGCATCTGTGAATTATAATAGCTGCTAGTTTCATGATCCTTCACTCCTAATCCAATTCCCAATATTGTTGAAAAAACTGTCAGAACACATCACCTTTCTATCTCAGACCACTGAATTTTTCATATCATTATCATGTTACACTCATTCAACCCTTCTTTCCCCCTTTGGAGAGAAAGGATACAAAAATAATTCCCAATCAGAATGAAAACCAAAGTATAGCCAACTACTGCTTATATGAGAAGACTTAACCACGAGTAAGGAATAGTAAGACTTTTCCACCCAAGTTTTGGTCTTTTTAGTCCAGCCAATGTCAACAGTAATCATTAATTGATCAATGCCCAATCACAACTCCAAGTTAGATACCTGCTCCTTACCTAGTCGTGGGCACAAAAGTTATTCCACACCAACATATGTAATGGGAGCAATAATTATCCTAGGTAACATACAATGCTACTTAGCATTCAATAGGCACTCCTCCAAGCTATCTATGAGTATTAACTCACTTAGTCTTTACAAAAACTCTGAGATTCTATTATAATCCCATTTTAGAGACATGCTAACTGAAGCAAGAGATTAAATAATTTGCTCAAGGTCATCCAGCTACTAAAATAATACATCATGGGTAGACTGTCTTCAAGTTTCTAACCACTGCACACACTGCTTCTCCAGTACAGTAAATGTAATAAGAAAAACACATTGGAAAACATTCAAGTAAAACTCAATCTCATCCTGCATGGAGCCTATCTGTTTTCAATCTGGAGAGGTATTAGTAACTTACTAACTGTTGTCTCAGGTGATGATTCTACAAAGAATACTAACAACCTCCCTGGCTATATATTATACTCAGAAACTTTCCTTAGTGATAGTAAATGTGAGTCATGCATTTAGAATTATGTCATTCTCAGACTAATATCTTTCTAAGTCTCCCCTCCACCCCAAGTTCAGGCTTTTGAAGGCATGTTAGTGTTTATCATTCTCTGGAAATTCTCCCATGCTCTCCAAATATCACTGTGTGGACATGCCAAATGGATTCATCTGCTCTTTATATGCATTCTCCAGACACTGTACACTAATAACTCAAGGAAGTGGTCTGTCATCTTTCTCAAAGTGAAAAAAAAAGGTATTTGCCTCTGGTTCTTTCAATTCCTTATCCTTTCTTATTTCACTATTTTTATAAATTATAAACATTTGACTTCTTTCTTAGGAAGGAGAAATAAATGAAATTGGGCTTGTTTTCATATGGAAATAGTAGTTAGTTAAACCTAATAAATCACCAGCATGATGACTCAGGACCTGGGAACCAGACTGACTTGAGAGTCATGCATTAAACACAGCCTCTGGAAAGCCTATCGATGAAGAAGGTGTATCTGATTCTCTCTTTTGCTTCATAGATTGTTAGACTCAGGGATCTTCTATAACAGAATTTATGTTAATATTTTCATTTCAAATGGGGATGGTAAAGCCCAGGCAGTCTGAGTGAACTGACATAGTTACTGGCAAAGCCAGGACTGGACCTATGTCCCTGAGCCTTCTTCCAATAATCTTGCCATTTCAACACATTTTCTCTCTAGGTGTGTCTTTGTCCATTCTCATGTTGCTAATAAGGACATACCTGAGACTGGGTAATTTATAAAAGAAAGTGGTTTAACTGACTCACAGTCCTGCATGGCTAGGGAAGCCTCTGGAAACTTATCATCATAGTGGGAGGGGAAGCACACATGTATTTCTTCACATGGTGCAAGAAGAAGAAGTGCAGAGCAAAGGGGGAAAACCCTTGTAAAACCATCAGATCTCATGAGAACTCACTCACTATCATGAGAACAGCATGGGGGACCACCCACATGATTAAATTACTTTTCACCAAGTCCCTCCCATAACACGTGAGGATTATGGGAACTACAATTCAAGATGACATGTGAGTAGAGACACAGCCAAACCATATGACTCTACTCCTGGCCCCTCCCAAATCTCATGTCCTCACTTTTCAAAACGCAATCATGACTTTCTAACAGTCCCCCCAATCTTAGCTCATTCCAGCATTAACCCAAAAGTTCAAGTCCATAGTTTCATTTGAGACAAGAAAAGTCCCTTCTGCCTAGGAGCCTGTAAAATCAAAAACAAGTTAGTTACTTTCTAGATACAATAGAGGCACAGACATTGGGTAAGTATCCCCATTCCAAATGGGAGAAATTGGCCAAAACAAAGGGGCTACAGGCCCCATGCAAATACAAAATCCAACAGGGCAGTCATTAAACCTTAAAGTCCCAAAATGATCTCCTTTCACTTTATATCTCACATCTAGGTCACACTGATACAAAAGGTGGCTCCTAGGGCCTTGGGCAGCTCCACCCCTGTGGCTGCAGGGGACACCCACCTTCTGGCCACTTTCAGGGGCTGTTGTTGAGTGTCTGTGGCTTTTCCAGGCACATGGTGCGAGCTGTCAGTGGATCTACCATTCTGGGGTCTGCAGGATGGTGGCCCTTTTTTCACTGCTCTACTAGACAGTAGCCCAGTGGGGATAATGTGGGGAGCTGCAACCCCACATGTCCCTTCCACACTACCCTAGCAGAGAGGTTCTCCATAAGGGCTCTATCCCTAAAGCAAACTTCTGCCTGCTAGCTATGCATTTACATACATCCTCTGAAATCTAGGTGGAGGTTCCAAAACATGAATTCTTGACTTTTGTGCATCCATAGGCTCAACACCACATGGAAGCCACCAAGGCTTGAGGCTTGCACTCTCTGAAGGCATGGCTCAGGCTATACCTTTGCCCATTTTAGCCACGGCTGGAGCTGAATCAGCTGGGATGCAGGGCATCATGTTCAGAGGCTGCACAGAGCAGGGGGAGCATGGACTTGGCCCAGGAAACCATTCTTTCCTCTTAGGCCTCTAAGCCTGTGATGGGGGCCTGCTGTGAAGGTCTCTGACATGCCCTGTAGACATTTTCCCCATTGTCTTGGAGATTAACATTAGACTCCTAGTTACTTATGCAAATTTCTGCAGTCAGCCTGAATGTCTCCCAAGAAAATGGTTTTTTTTTGTTTTCCATTGCATCAAGCTGCAAATTTTCCAAACTTTTATGTTCTGCTTCCTCTTGGATGTTTTGGTGCTTAGAAATTTCTTCCACCAGATACCCTAAATCATCTCTCTCAAGTTCAAAGTTCCACAGATCTCTAGAACAGGAGCAAAATGCCACCAGTCTCTTTGCATAGCAAGAGTAACCTTTACTCCAGTTCCCGAGAAGTTTCTCATCTCCATCTCAGTCCACCTGAGCCTGGACTTTATTGCCCATATCACTATCAGCATTTTGGTCAAAGCTATTTAACAAGTCTCTAGGAAGTTCCAAACTTTTCCCATATCTTCCCATCTTCTTCTGAGCCTTCCAAACTATTGCAACCTTTGCCTGACAGTTCAAAAGTTGCGTCCACATTTTCAGGTATCTTTATAGCAGCATCCCACTCTCTGTGGTATCACTTTACTGTATTATTTCATCCTCACACTGTTAGAATGTGTGAGAGGAAATATCTGAGACTGGGTAATTTAGAAGGGAAAGAGGTTTAATTGACTCACACTTCTCCATGGCTGGAGAGGCCTCAGGAAACTTACAATCATGGTGGAAGGGAAAGCAAACACATCCTTCTTCACATGGTGGCAGAAAGGATAAATGTCAATTAAAGGTGGAAAAGCCCCTTATAAAACCATTAGATCTCATGAAAACTCATTCACTATCAAGAGAACAGCATGGGGGACCACCCCCATGATTCAGTTACCTCCTACTGGGTCCCTCCCATGACAAGTGGAGATTATGGGAAACTACAATTCAAGATGAGATTTGGGTTGGGACACAGCCAAACCATATCAGTGAGGAGGGGACACACAGAGAAGGCCTCTTTTGAAATGTACAAGAGATGAAATATAAGAACATATCATGTTATATGGCTCAGGGATCTCAGGTTCAACTTTTGGGAGTTAAGCAGGCATTTAATATCATTCTCCCAGGAGCTGCTATAGGTTCTAAACTTGTACCTTTTCTAGAATTCCCAGGAGGTGGGGTGAGTGAGGAGAAGTGGGAGAAATACACAGCATGTTACTGTACATCATGGCTTCACTATAGAGACACAGTCATTGAAGATGTTGTCGTTTCTCTGAACGTCTCAATTGTCTTACCTTTTTGTTTGAAGCATTAATTCTAGCTCAACTCCCGATCGTTTCAAAGCCCTTTAGCTTCTGACCCTTAGAATTCCGCCAAGTCTCTACGTCTGTCCTATTTCTTTTTTTTTTTTGAAAGAAAGAAAAAGAGAGGAAAGAGAGAGTGAAAGAAAGAAAAAAAGAATGTACAAGAGAAAGAAAGAGGAAGAGAAAGAGGGAGAGAGAACGGGATTCTTGTTCTATTGCCCAGGCTAGAATGCAGTCTAAAAATGGGTATTAAAAACCTCTATTATGCCAATAATTGTGCTTAACAATGG
>CAUYLG010076259.1:0-19908 GCA_963573385.1 Cacajao melanocephalus
TGAACTGATACAGCCATCAACAAATATCTTTTTCACAATTAAGTGGGCATCTGGTCTTTGAGAAACTCTTCTGGAGACAACTCTCTTTGGCTCCACAATTCTTTCCTCCACCTTATGTAGCCTTGCATTTAGGGCTGCATCCACTTCCTCCACAGTGGCATACATGAGGAACCCAAAGCCCCTGCAGTGCTTTGGATCTCTCATTACCACACAGTCTGTGAGCCTTCCCTATTGCTCAAAATGTCTCCTCTGGCTCTCATCAGTTGTTTCAAAGCTCAACCCTCCAATAAACAGCTTCCTCAGCTGTTCGGGCTCTTCAGGAGACTCGGACTTGGACATGATTACAGGGAGAAGAGAGACTTTAACAATGCTTCTTCAGTGGCATCCACAGGCAGAAAGGTATTTTTCAATAAAATAACGAAATCTAGCTATCATAAACCCTTCTTCATTTTTCAGTAATATAAGAGTTTTTCAAACAGTTAAAAGATAGCTGTGTTTAACAGATAAATCTAAGTCAAACTCTAAGATGTTTCCCTGCCTCACTAGACAGTACACCTTCAAACAGAATAAAACAAATTAATATTATCATGACGATACAAATTTTACTAAGAACACCCAGTACTTTTACCCAGTAACACTTCAAGCATTCATGTTGTGTAGAAATACACTGGCTAACGGTTCTAAGAACAGAGCTTTGCTATCTTACTGGGACCAAGCTCCAAGGGTGAGGGGTGACCGCCATATTGGCAGTTCTCCAGCCTGCTCCAGCCTGCTGGCTTTGGAGAATACAGGCAGTCCAGCAAGGAAGGGTCCCCCTCAATGCAGCACACATGCTCTACCAAAATGCAGCCAGACTGCTTCTTTTGGCAGGTGACTGGCTGAGATTTCCCAACAGGAGTCTCCAGCCACCTCTTATAGGTGCGTGCAGGCCAACAACAGGGAAGTATCCCCTAGGACAGAGCTTCCAAAGGAAGGACCTGCCTGCCATCTTTGCTGTTTCATGGCATTCACTGCTGATACCTCCAGATATGGGAGAAACCAAGGCAACTGGGGTCTGGAGAGAACCCCTGGCAAACCACAGCAGCCCTACAGTAGAGTGGCCAGACTACTAAAAGAAAAACAAACGAACAGAAAACAACAATATCAACAAAAAGACCTCACAAAAACCTCAGAGGTCAGCAACCTCTAAGATAAAGGAGATAAGCCCAAAAAGATGAGAAAGAATCAACACAAAAATGCTGAAAACTCAAAAAACCTCTTCTCCAAATGACTGCAACACCTCTCCAGCAAAAGCACGTAACTGGTCTGAGGCTGAGATGGCTGAACTGACAGAAACAGGCTTTGAAAGGTAGGTAATAATAAACTTCACTGAGCTAAAGGAGCATGTTGTAACCCAATGCAAAGAAGCTAAGAATCACGATAAAACAATACAAGAGCTGACAGCCACAACAGTTAGCTTAGAGAGGAACATAACAGACCTGATAGAGGTGAAAAACGCAACAGGAGAACTTTACAATGCAATCACAAGTATCAATAGCAGAATAGACCAAGCGGAGGGTAAAACCTCAGAGCTTGAAGACTAACTTTCCAAAATAAGACAGGCAGACAATAACAGATATAAAAGAACAAAAAGGAATGAATAAAACCTCCAAGAAATATGGAATCATGTAACGAGACCAAACCTATGACTGATCGGGGTATCTGAAAGAGTCAGGGAGAATGGAATTAAGTTGGAAAACATACTTTAGGGTATCATACAGGAGAACTCTCCCAAATTATCAGGACAGGTCAAGATTCAAATTCAGGAAATGCAGAGAACCCCAGTAAGATACTCCACAAAAAGATCAACCCCAAGACATATAATCAGAAGTGTCTTCACATCAGCTTCCCCAAGGTCATCAGGTTCCCCAAGGTCCAAATGATAGAAATGTCTTATCAGCTGTTGTCAGTGTGTTTGTGAGGCAATAGCAACAAAATAGTGATGTTTTGACAGCAGTACAGACTTGTTCTGGCATCAGATTTTCATCAGCAATGACCTTGGCAAATTCATCAATGAATTTCACCACTGTCTTGTGATCAGCAGATGCTCTATTGCCACAAACCTTTAAAAATTTAACGTATCTTTTCTTAAATTACTGCAACTAGACTACTGAAAAGTCACAGTTCCTTTCCATTTTCACTTCATTATGACAAATCTTTGCTTGTTTTATGATCGGTATACCATTAAGTGGCAGGTGTTCACTGTTAAACTGATGAATCCACTTTTTCAATACACAATTGAGATCTTCAGTTTTAGCTTTATGCAGTGTTTTTCTACTTTTCGTTAACTTATTTTCATCAGTTTTGGCACAGAACTTCTACGGTTTATTCTTTTGTTTCTTCAAGTCATATAGTGTGGTCATTCCAACACCATACTCTTCTGTAAGACATTTCACATTTATATCACTGTCCAGTTCTCCAACAGCTTGATTTTCTGTGCTATAAAGACAAATTCTCCCTCTTTTTCTTATACTGTTACCCACAGGGGTATCTGCAGGCCTTTTTGACATTGCCAACAATATCTCTGCACCAGAGAGCAGAAAATAAGCAAATAAATAAATAAAATACATGAATAATGCACAAATGCACACAGGCCTTGGCCCATGTGGGGCACTGTGGGGAACCTGCCCTTGGCATATCCTTCCTGCAAATGTGTCATTGTATTACCCTGTGGGCATGCTTGCATAAGGGACTCTTGGTGTGTGAAAAATATATATACATGCAGCAGAAGGGAGCTGGGAGGGTTTTTTTTCCTTTGGGGATACTGAATCAAATATATGTTGTATGCTTGTGTTCTGAGTGCCCACTGGTCATATGAGATCAGAAATTTACCACTTATGGTTTCATGTCAGTACTCAAAAAGTGTCAGACTCTGGCATTCTGAATTATGGATGCTGAAACTATATACTTTTTTCTTTCTTTTTTTTTTTTTTTGAGACAGAGTCTTGCTTTGTCGCCAGACTGGAATGCAATGGCACGATCTCCACTCACTGCAACCTCCGCCTCCTGGGTTCAGGCAATTCTCCTGCATCAGCCTCCCAAGCAGCTGGGACTACAGGTACAAGGCACCATGCCTAGCTAATTTTTGTATTTTCTGTAGAGAAAGGGTTTCACCATGTTGGTTGGCCAGGATGGTCTTGATCTATTGACCTCACGATCCACCTGCCTCGGCCTCCCAAAGTGTTGGGATTACAGGCATGAGCCACTGCACCCAGCCCCTGTATACTTTTGTAAAGATGCACGTAAAGAATCCACTTTAAGTCAATAATCTATGGAGAAAAGCCTGTGTTTTGTGCTTGTATGTGCATTAAATGTGCACTTTAAGTAAATCAAGCAAAACTAGCCATAAAAACAACCATATAAAACTAGCAATAAAACCATATTAAGATAAAATTGATAAAACATACTAAATTTGTATTTGCTACTTTGTTCATATTCACTGCCTTAGTAAACGAGAAGCCTAGCAGTTACACTGTCTTACAGATGTTCATTTAAAATAAGAAAACATGAGTTACAAGTTTTGTGCCCCTGGGCAGTGATTTAACTTCTAAAGAAATGCAGTGTTGTAGTTACAAGCAGGCTTGAGTGCTTACCTTGGCAGCACATATACTAAAATTGGAACGATACAGAGAAGATTAGGATGGCCCCTGCACAAGCAGTCTTGAAATGTACAGACTGCATGGAGAAAGCTATTTAGCTCCTATATACTTCTGTTTCCTCACCTGTAGAAAGAGGTATCTCCACCTCACAGAGTTAAGCACAATACCCACAAGTCATGTCAAACAGTGCCTGGCACATTATAAAAACCTAATAGCAAAAATTTTTAATATTAAGGCTATTTCCACACTGAATAAAGAGAAACAACTATCACAAGAGGCTGTTACAGGAAATGAGAAACACAAAGAACATGGTTCAGATACATGAAACACACAAAGTACTCAATAAGTAGTAATTACTATCACTAGAAAACAGAACTAATGATAATGAGGTTGATGAAGAGTAGGAGGGCAACACTATCAGTCATTAGGTCACACAGTCCACAAAAGTGGCAGTCATCCTTGAGTTCTTCCTCTTTCACATCTTCCCAATTGATTACCAAGTTCTATAAATTCTATTATCCTCACAAGCTTAAAAGCGATCCCATTTTCTCCATCATCACTGCCACTGCCTTAATTCCTCATGCATGCTTCCCCAAACCAAAATGCCACAGCCTCCTCTCAGTTGCCCTGACTCCAGTACCGCCCCATTTCAACCCATTCTTCACACTCCAAGCTGATTCGGTTGTTTCTTGGGGGTTTTATTAACTGAAATTTGATCATGTCACTTCTCTCTTTAACATCTGCAATCATCCCTACAGACTTCAGAATAATTTTCAAATTACTAATTGTGGATGCAAAGTCCTTCAGAATTTGGCCACTTTCTCCCTTCCCCACATCATCTTTTTCTACTTGCTTACTTTGTAACCTAAGCTAAGCTCCACAGCTCTGATCTATTTGTGGCTTCCCGAACACATCATGCTCTGTGTCACCTCCGTGCCTTCCTGTAAGCCCAGAACATTTCCTTCTTCCCATTCTTCCTCCTACCTGACCACTTAATGCTTCACCTCTATAATTTAACTTCCATACCACTTCATTCATTCCCTGATATCCTGCCACACTCTACTATCTTCTTTTTTTTCTCTCAGCCTGGATGACCTTTATGACTAGTATTATAAAAGTGATGCTAACATTTAAACCCCTATAGCTTCAATTCTAAAAACTAGAACTGAAGATATGAGCAAAAGAGGCCACATTTAACTAATTTAAGAGCATTATATTTCAAATGTGGAACTAATATATATACATTTGCCTATATTACTTGCATTTATTTATATAACATATTGCTTTTTAAATTAAAGGTATTTTCATCAATTTGGTTTCACTTTATAATCACCAAAGCCTTTTAATAAAATTTGGGAATAAGTGACTCTCCCACGTGGAGACTGGTTTACATAGGCCCTCTAACAAGTTTAGCAAGTAATTTAAGTTTCAACAGTTCAAAATTATAAATTAAGTTTATATTTCTAATCAGATTTCTACAAATGCATATGCTTAATTTATACTATCAGCTGAAATGCTCTAGACTTTTTTAGGAACCACCTCAGCACAGCTAGCACAATTAACAAAATAATCCTCTCTAAATCAAAATTTAATATTTGATGGTTTTAACTTAAATGTTTTATTTGTTATGAAACTATAACAGTAAAAGTTTTTCTACAAATGCCAGAAGAACTTAAAGTAACTAGTAAACTATCAGGGCCAAGTTACAAACAATGGTTAAGGTAAAAACTGAAGTACTCACTTTGTTATTCTGTGTCACAAGAATACTCCCACCTCCAGGTTTCAAAGGCACCTCTTCCATTGCTCCAAACACATCAGTCTCAACAGAAAAAGTCAGTTCTAGACCCAGATCACTTATATCATTATCTAAAATCCATTGCAAATTTTTGGCATATTCTGGATCAATGGATGCCACATCTTGGTAATTTACTGGAATACCTACAAAATGCAAACATACAGTAGTTATAGTCTGTGTTTCTGCCTCCCTTCTCTATTTAATGGTAAAATACTGCCCTCTACAGATATTCTGAAAAACTGCAAAATATAATATAATCCTATTCACAGCATGTTTTAAATGGATTCCTGAATTTGAAAGTCTGTTAAATTAAGCCTGTGTTTCTTTCACATTGTTACAATGTAATCTTTCTTTGACATAGCTATTCAGGAAGTTATCATAAACTTCAAAAGTGCCAATTATCTTAAGTATACTCATATTGAAATATATTCTAAGCATAAACATGCACACACTAAAATTAAAAAACAAAAAAAAAAAACTTAGCTAAAAGTGTTTGGGGAAAAAAAAAGGTCATTTTTTTCTCCCTCTAACCCGAATGCCTTATATATACAGATGGCCTCCAATCAAAATAAAAATTATCTCATCCAAAATGCCACTGCTTATCTAGTTTTCCTCAAACTGAAAGAAAAACAATATAAATAAATGTCTGCATAAATAATACTAGAGTCATACCAAGAATGTGCTTGTAGAAGGATCGTGTGAAGTAAATATTGACCAGCTGCCTGTGGTTCAAAGCTAATCCCAAGATCTGCCCAGCAAAACGAAAATAGTTCAAGTGATCAGGATTTACGTAAGAGTTGCTATTAGGCTGAAAAGTTGTTCCTATTGAAATAAATACAAAATATTATTAAGAATCTATATGCAGAAGAAAGATTATTTCAATGCAGATAAACTAATTCACAAACAACTTCAGCAAAGCTAAGGTTCCATTATGCATAAACTTCCAGAGAAATGTTCTTTGTGGCATATATAACAGGTGGTAAGTAGAATTGTAAGTACAGATAATAATCATTAATTCATACATATTTATCACAGTAAGTCTATGGCAGAGAGAAAATTTTAGAGTACTTTTGACTGAAATTAGTTGGAAGATCATCAGAGACACCCTGGAAATAATACAGCAAAAGATCATATACACGAGTGTGTGCGTGCGTGCGCATATATACACAGTTTCCTAGGCAGTGCAGTGAGTATTTGCTAGTTTCTGCTTCTTTAGGAGTAGAACACTATGAGAATAACTAAAAATTTTAAATGTACAACTGTTCTTAAGTGACAGACCTAGTCAATGAACTTGATGCCTGTTAACAATGATTAGAAAATCACCCCAGTCCACAAGGTAAACAAGTCTTCCTCATGGCAAACAATTAAGTTTAAACAATTACCTCTGAGGTGAAAGTAAAAATGGCAAGGGCAATAGTTACCAATTACTGAAAATCTAGTGCAATAGAATATGAATTCACTTTTATAAAATATCTAGAATAGGGAAATGTATAGATATGTAAAGTAGATTAGTAGTTACCTAAGGCTGAAGAAAGGGGAAATGGGAGATATTGCTTAATGGGTATAGAAGTTCTGCCTGGGGTGATGAAAAAGCTCTGAAAATAGATAGCAGCCAATGATTACACAACATCATTAATCTTCTTAAATGTCACTGATTGTATACTTTCAAATAATATAAATGGTAAATTTTATGTGGATTTTCCCACAGTTAAAAAAAAATTCTCCAGAACAAAAAACTACTACTAGTTAAATGTTAAAACCTAATGCCAAAACCTCAACTTTAAATAACTTTCTGTTCCTATTTTTCCTACTTTTCTGTGATGGCCACTAATTCATATTACAAATTCATTCAACAAACATATCATGAGCTTATCTACATACTACTATTCTAAATGCCTGGGCTAAAAGAAAGAATAACTGATAAACCTAATGAAATAGCATCAAAGAAAAATAAAAGGTAGAAAGGTATTGGAAAGTGAAATGTTTAGTCATTTAGCATATATATTTTGATAATAATTCACTCTGTGTTTCATTGGTCTTTGATTTCTCAGTGTTGACACAAGGTTAAACTGCTGACTAGTTTATTTAGATATAATGTACAAATCTGGAAGTCTATGGGAATAATTTCAGTAAGTCATATGAGTCTCATCATTCACTGTTAAGGACCTTTGGAGAATAATTCCCTGTCATGAAGCAAGACCCGATATTAAAATCCAAAGCAAAGCTTTGTGAGATAAAGGCAGACTTCAAAGACAAATACAATCATAATCCCAAAAATATAATATTCTGAGAATAATCACAAATATTTTTACCTGAAAAATAATGAATGATTAGGGCTATGGACCAACAAAGATTTCTGATGACTCTATTTTCCTCCCCTGGCTCTGTGTTTAATTCCTTCTCTAATTACTTTCTGAAAAATCTAGATTCTTAAAAGTATAGATAAGGAGAATTAAAAAAAAAAAAAAAGGAAACAGGGAGAAAATCTTCAGAAAAGGAATAACAGTTTTTAACTTGAAATTAGTTTAAATAGAATTAAAAGTTTATGTCAAATTTTAAATTCAAAAAAATACATAGCTGTGACCCTCCCAATTATTTTCATGGCCTCAGAAACCTCCCCCCCCCCCACACACAGAAATTACAAAATACAAAAACTAGCTGGGCGCCATGGCAGCTCTCCCAGCTCAAGTGATCCTCCCACCTCAGCCATCCCAGCTACTCAGGAGACTGAGGTGGGAGAGTCACTTGAGCCCGGGAGGTCAAGGCTGCAGTGAGCCAAGATCATGCCACTGCCTTCCACCCTGGGTGACAGAGCGAGAATCTGTTTCAAACAAACAAACAAACAAACAAACAAATCTTTATGGGTCTATGTACTTCAACATTTGCTCTGCTATAAATCTGTTACATTAAGGAAGTACCTCAACCAATGATTCCACACCAAATCTGTTTTTGAGATATTGAACTAAATCGACTTAGAATAAAGGATATAAAGAGAAGAAGTAAGTCTAAAATATAATGCTAGATCTAGCTTCAAAGATTAGGCCTAAATAATAAACCTCAGGGCTTCACTGAACTTGTCATTCACAAAGACACCAAATTCACCTCAGAGCAAAGAATCAAAGGTTACCAAGTTAAAGCAGGCAGTTCCATGTTCCTAGCTGATTTCAAATACTCAAGGTGTATCCAAGAAGCCCATCACAGGGATGAATGCCTGCAGTTGCCTAGCTCTACTGCAGCCCACTCCCACTTGCCTCCCCTAAAATCATCCTTCTTATCAAATGGAGATTTACTGTTAATTTGGTTGGAAGCAATCAGAAGCTACAATTAATGAAGTATTCTCTCCTGATAAAAGACTGTAAACATTGGGGAAATAAAAGATTTTCAGGAAAAACAAGCAACTGTACAATGCATTTGAAAACTGAAATCCCACCTTACTTGGAATATGTCTTTATTAAGTTAGAGAGCTCTCAAATATGCCTCGCACAAATAAGGTGGTAACTAATTCCATTTAGTATACAATATCAAATTACAACTCTGTAGGTCACAAGCACGATTTCAACAAAGAGAATTAATTATCTGTATGATATGGTTAAATAAGAGCTTTGTAGTAGCCAGGTCTTGATCTCTTTAAATGACTGAAAATAGTTAGTATACATAAATAGATTAAGAGTTGAAATTTTATATCATGATTTCTAGGCTTTGGTTTTTCTAAAACCAATATATTTTAAAACTTGGAAACTCAAATAGGGTTAGCAAATTTTTATTTTTCCAAACAGGGACTTTTATTTGTTTAAGTCCATCTACAAGCACCATTAATTTATGAAAAAAAAATTTTACCTCAAAAATGTGGACTAAAGAACAATACTTAAATTGAACAAATTTAGTTTTATTTTACAAAGGACTGTAAGAAAACTCCTTGGGACCAAGAGTCAAGTTCCACTTGTGATTCTACCACTTATTAACTCTGTGAATGTAGACAAAAACTCCGAATTTCAGTTTTCTCATCTATAAAATAAGAGCATCCTGCCTAGCTCACAGGTCTACTGTGCAAATCAAAGATAAAGTGTACTGAAATAGTATGAAAAATGTGACAAGTTGCAGAAAAAGTCATCTAGACCATACAACTTACCATCAGCTGACTGTGTAAACAATGCATAATCAGGATTGACTATCTCATTGGACAGAATATCAAACCACTCACGCACAACACCTTGACCCTAAATTCAAGAAAATAAAATTCAGCATCAACAGAAATATGTTATATTGGGAATTTTTTTCTAAATAACAAAATTTAAAGTTTTCTTCCTTATCAACTAAATATCAAACTTTACTCAAAAGGCATTTCAATCTTTTATATACAGTAATTTCTACATCATCTTCTTTTGTACTCACCATGCCTTCTTCTCCATGGAACCGAACAGCAATCCCTTGCTTTAGCTTTGCACAGTTTGCTTTTGACACAACTTCACAGCTACTCCTAAAAATAGAATCTAAATATGTAGCATTGGTTAATTTTACATATTAAAATTTACAATAACAAGCACTTTGTGCTTCACACATATATCCGTTTGTTAAACATACCTCTGTGAACCAGCAGAATATCATTTTCATTCACTGGTCTGTGCACCATGTCTGAATCTGGTTGGCCTGAATGCAGATGTTCATAAAACCATTCACAGCGATCTTTAAAAGGCTAGCTCAAAAAATAAGAGTAAAATATGTTAGCATTATATCAGTTATTTAATTACCAGATTTTGCTAGCACGCTAAATGCCTTTTCTACAATAATCATTCTTAGATCTTCATGTGTAATAAGGAATTACTAGATAATGTTTTAACATTTCAATAACTATTCACAAAAAGGCAGATCATAGCTGAAATAGTTTGACTACCTAAAGAATGTATTTTTTTAAATTCCTTCATTTTCAATACAAAAGACTTGATAAATTTGGTTATGTCTAAGAACTTAATTTCAGATACATAGTTGAACACATTTATTCTCAATTTCTTTTCAATCCAAGCCTATTACAATGAATTTTCACACCCAGAAAAATTACATTGCATGTTTCATTTAATTTTTCATGAAAATAATCTCTTACACCTAACTTTATTCTTTTTTCAATTTGTTGTTGTTGTTGTTGTTTTGAGATGAAGTCTCACTCTGTTGCCCAGGCTGGAGTGCAGTGGCATGATCTCCACTCACTACAACTTCCGTCTCCTGAGTTCAAGTGATTCTCCTGCCTCAGCCTCCTGAGTAGCTGGGATTATAGGCACACACCACCACATCCAGCTAATTTTTGTATTTTTAGTAGAGATTAGGTTTCACCATGTTGCCAGGCTGGTTTCAAACTCCTGACCTCAGATGATCCACCCACCTTAGCCTTCCAAAGTGCTGGGATTACAGGCGTGAGCCACCACGCCCAGCCTGTTACTCCTAACTTTATTCTTATTTGTATCCTTTAGAATATATGCAGAAACTGGAATGGAATTTGTTATCCCTTCTCATTCTCTATCCCAAAAATTAAAGAATAAGATCTCTTGAATAGCAAAGGAAGTCTCTCCCTTTTGTTCATCTGCCAGGTAAACAAACTGTAAGTGATCTATAATTTTTGATTAATCAGAAGTATTGACTACCTAGTATGTACCAACACTGCATGTAAGATTCAAGCAGTAAAAATCTCCATGAACTTGCTAAAAACTGTTTAATATAGTTAAACAGATGAGACTAACATAGAATAACACAATATGTATATAATATCAAGTTCTAAACAGTGAAGCATAAGCTACAGAAGTCCTGGTCACGGCAGCAATGAAGAGGAACAATGAAGTCAATCTGAGAGACACTACTCCTTTGAATAAGCATTAAAAGTAAGAGAAGAGGCCAGGTATGGTGGCTCATATGCCTATAATCCCAACACTCTGGGAAGCCGAGGCAGGAGGATTGCTTGAGCCCAGGAGTTTAGACCAGCCTGGGCAACAGTGAGACCCTGTCTCTACCAAAAAAAAAAATTTTTTTTTTAAATTAGCCAGGCACAGTGGTACACACCTGTAGTCCTAGCTACTTGGGAGGCTGAGGTGAGAGGACCCTTGAACCCAGGAGTTCAAGGCTGCAGTGAGCTATAATTGTAGCACACTCGCTTTGTCACTCCAGCCTGAGTGACAAAGTGAGACCCTATCTCTACAAAAAAAAAAAAGTAAGGAAGCATCTCTGCAGATAGAACTTACTAACAGAAATAACTTAAAGGGGAAAATCCCTTTCCCCACGACCTATCCCCACACTCCTAGAAGGTACTGGTGGAGATATAATGAGTAAGATTTTATGTATCATGAGTTTTAAGATATCGTGGGATGTAACTATTAGGGATTTAGAAAGAGATACTGAACAGCACTGCAGCTGAGACACTGGAAGTAAAGCCATGAACAAAGGTAAAGTTGGAGACAGGATAAGGTTTAAGAGATGAAAGATACAAAGAACAAACACCAAGAACAAAGAAGTTTATGATCACAAGTCACGACTGAGAATTTGCTTACAAATGATACAGACAACAAGAAAAGTCAAAGGAGAACTAAGGTGGTGCAATACCATCACAAAAGCTAAGAGCTTCAGGAGATAAATATGATGAATACCATCTAACACCACAAAAAAGTTATCTTCCAGGTGACTTTTAGGACACCAATAAACTTCTTCATCTGAGCTAAACCAAATAGTTTTGCTTTAAAAGATTCAAGTATCACTTGTTATTAATTCTTAATAAAAACATGAATTAATACGATTGAGAGATGAACTTCTGCCTTTTAATATTTGCTCTTTCAGTAAGAAAAGAATAAATGCTACCTTTTTAAAGTTAAATGTGTAATTTGTCCATACTTTTAGCAGTCTTCCATATTTTTAATAAAGCACTTGTTACATATATTAAATATTTCATTTTTATTTAACAGACTGGAATATACAGTACTTAAAATTCTAATGCTAATTATTTCTAAAAGTTTGGTATAAAAAGAGAGAAAAAACATTACACAGAAGCATTTATTTAAGTATAGCCTTTGAAGTCAGATAAACATGCTTTGAAATCTTCTGTCACTTACTAGACTTATCTTAAGGAAATTACTAATCCTCACAGAATTTTAATTTTCTCATCTGTAAAACAGAAGAGAATACCTACTTCAAGAGCTGTTAGAATTAAATAATGCGAATAAAGAACACAATTACAATAATTATAATAATCATAATTGTAATCATAAATTAGCAAACATTTATTAAGCACTTATAAGCCAGGTACTTTTTGAAGCACTTCACAATGCATTACCACATACAATCCTCACAACACTATGAGAAAAAGGGACTTTTGTCCCCATTTTACCGAAGAGAAAAATACACCAAAAGCATTTATACTAATGCTCTACTACTCAATACCTAGAACACTCAATAAATAGATATTGTTCTTTTTGTCATTCACAACAATGTTAAAATTATTGTCAATAATTATTTAAAAGAAAACTTATTGCCCACCATAAGATGTTAAACTATGTCCTTTATCTATGAAATGTGAACCAAAAAATAAAAACAAATGGAAACCTTTTCAAGCAATTCAAGTGGACCATTAAAAGGTACAAACCGCTACCTTCAAAAGCTAATACAATATCTCTAACATCAAAACACACACACACACACACACACACATATACAAACACCTACATAGCCAAACGACACATTTTTATATGTAAACTTTCTAGAGTACCTGCATTCCCATAAATAATTCACAAAACAGGACTGATTATAGAGGCTCCTCTTAATAGCATTTGTACAACAAAACAAAACGTTTCTCCCTCTAACCACTGACCACCTGAAAACCACTAACAAAAGAAGTCAATCCCTTAGCAGAGGTAGTTGTTCTTTTTAACTTTCTGGAGAAGGACAATCTCCAAGTTCCAGAAAACTTCCAAGTACAGTAGAATACAAAGTACTTTTTTTCCCTCTGATGTGAGAGAAAGTTGCCAATATAATGTCCAGTCCCCCACAAACACTTAGGTGTTTATTTCCTACAAACAAGGGAATTCTCCTCCATAACCAGATATCAAAACAAGAAATTAACTCTGATAACATTACTACATGTAATCCTTAGACCGAATTTTAAGTCTCGCCAATTTTCCAATAATATCCTTTTATTGCAAAATGATTCATTAACTGCCTTTAATTGTTTTGTCCTGTCTCCTTCACTCTGGTACATTGCTTCAATGTTTTCTTAATTTTCATAACCCTGATAGTTTTAAAGATTGCAGGTCGGTTAATTTTGTGCAAAGTCCCTCAACTGTATTTAGTCTGATGACTCCTCATGATTAGATTTAAGGTGTGAATCCTTGGCAGGAATATCACAGAAGTGATGCCATGGTGTCCTCAGAGCATCCTATCAGCTGGCACATTGCTATGTCTGCTTTCATCGCTGCCAAGCTTCTCTACTGGAAGACCCCCTTTTTCTCTTTGTAATTATTCTGTTGGGAGATAACTTGAGACTGTGTAAACATCCCACCCTTCATCAAACTTTCCATTTATTCATTAATTTTTTTCAGTACAGACTCATAGGTTCCTATTTATAACTATGTTGCCATCATTATTTATTTTCATGTTCAAATTCTTCCAGATTTGGTAGTGGGAGTCCATTCAAGCTGTCCTCTGAGTCACATTAACATAAACCCATCAGTTGTTGAACGCTTCCTTACTTTCTCACACAATGTTTCAGGCTTATTTTAAACTTTCCCTGATCTAGTCCTGGAATTGGCCATTTCTCCAAGGAGCCCTGGTTCATTGAGTGAGAGACGAAGAGCTAGGTGCCAGGTTTGCTATGTTTATCTATGTAGATTTAAAACTAAATTCAAATTGATAACTCCAATTCAAATACAACAGCACAAGGTTCCTTTCTAGTTTCCTCTATTTTATAACTCCTTTCCCCAACGAAATGTCAGAATCTCATACTTCCTTATCTGATCAACCTGCAATCCCAAATGAAGTTAGACTCTCATACTTGCTTATTTGATCTACAACCCCACTCCCTTGATATGTAACCAATCTCCAGTCGCTGACATGGCCCCTCCACTGCATAAATGCCTTCCACCCTACTGGGGCTCCATCAGACAGCACTGATCAGCTGCCACTACCCCCAACATGGACATCCTTATGCCACTCTGGCACACATAACTCACACTGGGAACTTCTTCTACTCAGACACCTTTCTTATCACACCCAAACTCCAAAATCCCACATTAGGCCACCACTACACATGCAGACACCCTCCTCACCCTGGTCAGGCAACAAAACCCACCTCTCTGGGTCAACAAGGTGGATACCTAACACAGATGCTTTTTGAATAAATTGTTCAGGAAGAGGAGAAGGAATAGAAAGTAAAAAGTAGAGACAGTATTAGGTTGGTGCAAAAGTAATTGCGGGTTTTGCCATTTTAATTAATTTGACAATTTTAATTTGGCAATTAAAAGTAATTGCCAAATACTGCAACTACTTTTACACCAACCTAAAACAGCAGACTATCTCTCAAAAACTAAAATCTTCTTTCACCTATTTTCTCATTTGCCCAGAACAGTATCACATACTGTAGGTTAACAAATTGAACTTGGCCAGGTGTGAATTTGGCTCACGCTCATAATTCCAACACTTTGGGAGGCTAAGGCGGGTGGATCACTTGAGCTCAGGAGTTCAAGGCCAGCCTGGGCAACATGGCAAAATACCATCTCTACAAAAAAATAGAAAAATTAGCCAGGCGTGGTGGTGTGCACCTGTAGTCCCAGCTACTTTAAAGGCTGATCTGCGAGGATTGCTTCAGCTGGGAGGCAGAGGTTACAGTCAGTTGAGATCATACCACTGTACTGCAGCCTGAGTGACAGGTGAGACCCTGTCTCAAAAAAAAAAAAAGGCCTGGCGCGGTGGCTCACACCTGTAATCCCACTACTTTCGGAGGTCGAGGAGTTCAAGACCAGCCTGGCCAGCATGGTGAAACACTGTCTCTACTAAAAATACAAAATTTAGCTGGGTGTGGTGGTGCACACCTACAGTCCCAGCTGCTCAGGAGGCTGAGGCAGGAGAATCACTTGAACCTTGAAGATGGAGGTTGCAGTGAGCCAAGATAGCACCACTGCACTCCAGCCCGGGCAACAGAGCAAGACCCCATTTCAAAAAAAAGAAAAGGAGAGAGAGAGAGAAATAAATTGAACTTGAGAACCAGACAGACTGGTTCTCCCATTTAGTAGCTGAATAACTTAAGTTACTTAACCACTTCAGCTTAGATAAAAAGAATAGCCATCTTACATGACAGTTAAGAAAATCATTCATAGAAGCAAATATACAGTATCTGACCTAAAATTAGCATTCAGTGAAAGTTATTACTACTGCCTTCTCTTGTACATTATCTTTATTAAAGATGTCAAAAGGTCCCTCTATATAGTTGCGTATAATTTTATAAAAATTAGTTCACAGCTTAACTTATGAAAAGATAAATGTCCCTAAAGACATTAAAAACCATGTATGGTATTTATTATGACTACTAACCAAACCATTGCCTATAGTCTGTCCTACATGTCCGGCAAATTATTTTCTAAAATTTTGCCAGAATTATGCCATTCTCCTAAAGCAAGAGTATCAGTGGCTCCTAATAGCCTAGCGAACAAAGAAAATTCTTCAATCTGGAAATCAAGGCTCACCATTGGGTAGATGACCCCAATCTACCTTTCCAGAACTCTATATTGCTCCTATCTACACAAAATTTCTGCTGCAACTACTGCAGTTTTATATACTTTCTGTTTACATGCCCCAGCCCACATGTTGGCTAGAATGTTCTCCCTCCTTGTTTATTCCCATCAAAATGTTGCATCTTTTTTCAAGGTTTCTCAAGGTAACTTAAAATCTGCCTTCTCTGAAATTTCCCAACTACAGATGCCAGAGCCAGTTCTTCCTCCCTTAAACTCCTAAAGAACCAGGTAATACTGTAGTTACTATTGTATAGATATGTTTATTATCTCTACAGATAGACTGAATTAGAACCCTCTTAGAGAAAGCGAGTAAGTTTTCTATCTACAAAACAACTACCATTTATTGAGCATATATCACACTCATTCTTGACAATAGTTCTATGAGGCTGCTGTCATTATTGCTGTTTTGTGGATGAAGCAAACGAGGCTTCAAGGATGTTAGGAAATGTGCCCAAAGTTCACATAGCTGGTAAGGAGCAAACCAAGCTTTCCTCCAGCTACCTTCACATAACATGAGATATATGGAATGAACAGGTACAAATCTGGAAGGAGAAAGGTGGTCAGGTCAAATAATTTTTGAGGATTAACAAAGCTAAATCACTACTTTTACTAAAGGGCTTCTCAAAGCCTTTTAACATGCTGCCAATGTGATTTACAAATTTCCAAAGGGCATATGTTATGTAACTTCCCAAGTGTATTTGGAGCTAAAATCATTTTTCAAGAAAACAATCGGCCTTATAGGACTAAGGAGTTTCATTAAACTCCTTTCAGGAAATGTGGCAATGTGTTCTGCTGTTTTTGTACAGACCTCTGCACATAATAGGCACTCAATACATATTTCTTGAAGAAAACTTACTCCTCATAGTAAAGTAACATGCAATCATTCCTCTTACAACAGAATTTCTGAAGTGTAATAATTATTCCACTAAACAATATTAGAATTTTATAAATTAATTTCATTAGATAGAAAAAAAAGATGAAGAAAAATTTCTACCTGTGCTTTTATGATATGCATGAATCTTGACATCAACTCAGGACATTCAAGGAGAAAGTGAAAGTGGTCAAATATAATTTTGGGATTTCTAAAAGAAAAATGTATTTTGTTTAAACGGACAGGAAGAATGAGTAACATTAAGTGAAATGCAAATTCAGATACACTGATACTGAAACAAAATAAAAACACATGATAATCCACATTTATTAAAGTTTTATTTGTAATGGAGTATATTTTGAATAGTAAGAGAAATAAAATTTTTTCTGTTTAGAAGAAACTGTAGGTAAAGAGAGGAAAGGCAACCAGGGTAGTCCACAAACCCCAGAAAGCTTACCTATTAACAAAGCATTTTAAAACTTCATCGTGTTTGCAGACAAATTCAATAAAACGAGGTGAAGTCATTCTGTCGGGGGTAAAAATCAATCAGAACA
The DNA here is from genome assembly GCA_963573385.1 of Cacajao melanocephalus. Lineage (NCBI taxonomy): Eukaryota > Metazoa > Chordata > Mammalia > Primates > Pitheciidae > Cacajao > Cacajao melanocephalus. The sequence goes on from CAUYLG010076259.1 coordinate 17,613, forward strand.
CACAGGCTAAAGTTTGTGATATAATATAGCAAATTTGATAAATATATATTGAATTGGACTGGCTTCTAAACCAAAAAGAATCTGGGTTTGGATCTTCTTTCTAAGTTTAGGAAACTGAAGCATGCCCAGCCAATTTGTAAAATGATTCTAACTTCTCATCAGTAGAGGATATCAAAAAGTGACTTTTAAAATCTTGAAATTTGGTGCATTTCTGCTCTACACATTTTGAATACATAGTTAAGAGATCCTATACAAGTTGACATTCATAATTCTTATGATATAAATCAATAATATGTATCACTTGCTTAAAATTTAAATATTCCCTACTAGATCTAGATTAGCATATCTTAAAACGAGAAGAAAACAGAACTTTAAGTCAACAAATTATTACTTGTTGTTTCAGAAATTACAAAAATCTCACTGCTTTTCATCATCTATCAGAGGAAAAAAAAAAAGCCAAAACTTTCTTACCCTGGAGGCATCTGACAAGAACAGCACATGTAAAAAGCTTGAATGACAGCACTTAGCCGGTTAGCTGTCATAGAAATAACATCCTGACAATCTGCACTGGCTTCCTGTTTCCCTGCAAGAGCATCTGGTTTAGATTCCCTTGTGCCAGTGGACAGATTTTCATAGCTCCCAGGTCCTGGAGGTTCAAATGGAGGAACAGAAGCAGCATCTTGATCTTGGCCTTTTTGTTTCAGTAAAATAGAAGTGATCTCTGTTGAGTCTCTTTTGTTTTTCATCAATTCTGTAGCTATTAAAACTAGCCATTCATCTAATGAGTGCCAAAGCAATTCCAGCGGCTGAAACAAAAGTATTTTTTAAACATCATTCTTAAACTACAGGATAAAACACATACACACACACACACACACACACACACACACACACACCACCTAGACAAATATTTTCAAAGAGAAAATTTACTCTAGTTATTTCTATCTTCCCAAGTTAATGTGATGGTAATGCCTAAAGGTAAGTAACAAAATTATGTGAATGCTATATAAACAGCATATATAAATGACAATTTCTTCATTTATGGCAATAATTTAGTTTGTATGCATACGTTCCTTGGAATAAAAAGAAAAAACCAAATCTAACAAAAAATTCACAAGCAATCTTCCTTCTTTTAATTTTCAAATGTTTTGTTTTAAAAGCACACATTACCATTATACATAATCATTCTTAACATTTACTGTATTAATATGATCAATGTCAACAACTTTCAATTAAATAAGACTTTTTTCAATTAAAAACTGAGAATCCCTAAATATATATAATCACTGTTAATATTTTCTGTATTAATATAATCAGTGTCAACAACTTTCAATTAAACAAATGTCTTTTTTCAGTTAAAAAATGAGAATCCTGGCCAGGCGCAGTGGCTCCCGCCTGTAAACCCAGCACTTTGGGAGGCTGAAGCAGGCAGATCATGAAGTCAGAAGATCAAGACCATACTGGCCACCATGGTGAAACCCTGTCTCCACTAAAATAAAATAAAATAAAAATTAGCCAGGTATGGTGGCGTGGGCCTGTAGTTCCAGTCACTTAGGAGGCTAAGGCAGGGGAATTGCTTGACCCCGGAAGGCGAAGGTTATAGTGAGTAGAGACTGAGCCACTGCACTCCAGCCTGGAGACAACGTGAGACTCCATTTCAAAGAAAAAAAAAAAAAGAGAATCCCTAAAGAAACTAATGAACAGGTTGGTTTACTGTACTCCTTTCTTTACATATAATTCCTAGAATTTTGATAATGTTTGACAAGAAATTATAAAATGTGGCAAATTTGTGTATATACACACACATACATACACACATTTACACACACAATCCATCCCTAATAACTAGTGTTTTTTTTAAACAAGAAATATAATTACCAAACTTCTATTAAAATACTGACTAGCAGGTTGGGGGTGGTGGTTCATGCCTGTAATCCCAGCACTTTGGGAGGCTGAGGTGGGTAGATCACTTGAGGTCAGGAGTTTGAGACCAGCCTGGTCAACATGGTGAAATCCCATTTCTACTAAAAATACAAAAAATTAGCCAGATGTGGTGGCACACACCTATAATTCCAGCTATTCGGGAGGCTGAGGCAGGAGGATTACTTGAACCTGGGAGGCGGAGGCTGCAGTGAGCCAAGATCACACCACTGCACTCCAGCCTGGGTGACCGGGTGAGACTCCATCTCCAAAAAAAAAAAAAAAAAAAAAAAAAAAAAAAACCACTGTGTAGCAGATTCTTAGTTACAAGTAAAGATTAACGGCTTTAAAAGAAAAAGAGATATAATAAGCTATT